>JADLZN010002388.1:0-171237 GCA_018155175.1 Sinocyclocheilus anophthalmus | reverse complement strand
AGAAGAGAATGATGTGTGCTCCCGGTGGCTTTTTATACTATAGTCGCACCGGTAGTCACGTCATGGCTGTCGCCGGCCAACGAGTTGGTGTTTTTTTTCAATGCATGCTTCAGACACGGGTCACGACGAGGCGTTCCCCCATAGAGGACACAGTGTCTCGTTCCCTACTCAGGGAACCATGGTTACATAAGTAACCGGAGACGTTAATCCATATGTCTGCTCTTCTCTTACTCCCACATATTAACATTTCTGAACGTTTTACGAGACGTGCAGCAAGTGTATGTCAGCTTTTGTCCCGCCGGTTCATATGTACGCATCTAACCTCCGAACCACGCAGCAGATTTATTCTTACTCTTCCCAAATCGTCCCTCCCCTAACATTTTCGTCTTTTTATTTGTTGACGAAAATGTCAATAGATTTACGTCATTGTTTTTGTCATTCAAAAAGAGTTTTAGTTAGTTATCGTCTCGTTGCCGTCTGTGAAAAAAAGTCATTGACGAAAATTATGAGTCAACGAAATTAACACTGCTGACAAAGTGATTTTAAAATCACTAGTTTTTTTTTATTCCCAATTTCTACCCACTAAAATATTTTAGAGCTTAAAATGTATATTCATTATAAAAATGCTCACAGAGGTAGAAGATTATGAATTGAAACATTTGTAGGTAAAAAAATAAAATAAAATTTAAAGCAAAAAAAATAAACGAAACTTAAAATATTTTTTTTAAATGTCAAGATTTTTAGCTTATTTTTAAGCTTGTTTTGCCTTATTTTTAAATCACCTTGAGGCCCCCTGGTCGAGAACCACTGGCCTAGTTATAGTAATAAAATTTCATTCAATGCACCACAAAATAAACACTTATTTATGTTTGTCTTCTCTTGGAAGACTAAAACTTTCACACGCCATTGAAAACTCATTACTGATCACTTTCTGAACTTTTTTTTCTTGTTTTAAACTCTGTAACGTAATATCAAAATGAACTATTTTGTGTGAAGTAAACATGCAAAGAATGTCTCGGTCCATCAATAGAGGGTTTTTCCTCTACAACTCAGCTGTTCCGCAAGACATGTCAAACACAAAGAGACTGATACAGCATAGCCCTTTCTCCTGCAAAAATAGAGGTGGGCGATCAGGGATATAGTGAGAGAGAGAGATGCATGTGGAGTAGGACAGAAGAAAGAAAACCCTGATGCCTACAGCGACACTCCTCAAAAACATGCTGTTTGTCAAGGACCAAGGCTCCTTCCTCTTCCCTTCACTACACTAAGAACATGCCACAATACACAGATCTGTCCCATAATCTACAGAGCTGCAGTAACAGTGAGTGCTGCTGTCCTCAGTGTGTGTCCATGGGGCTGAATATGGGACAGCAGTTTTATGCACTAATTAGTCTGAATAATGGAGCCGAACGTCACAGGTCTTGATGAGGATGTGAGTATATTAGCTTCATTCACAACTTCAAAACTCAGAAACTCTTCAAGGAGACAACCAAAACCTACGCTAGTTGTTAAGACTAGACGTGTACTATAATTCTCACAATGTGCAATAGCACAACCCCAGCACTAAAGAGAAGGCCTGTTCCTTTAAGAGAACAACCACATGCATCCTCTGCCTTAATGATCACAAGAAGGTTTCGGGTTACTGGTGATCAAATTCCTCAATATCTCACAGCTGAAGACAAAGGCTGTGTCCAAAACCTGAAAAACACTGCATATGCAGGGAGTATATGACCATCAATGCATATCTGAATGTTTTTGTAACACCCTGTCTACTAAGATGATGCCTTGATTTTTTTGAGCAAGCAAATCAACAATTTCTACAGAGAATTGCAGTATTTAAATGCATGCTTGCTTATTTAAGGGTCACTTGATTTTTTTTGTAGATCTCTGTACTTGACATTATAGCCTTGTAAGCCATTGAACCAGGTTTCTTCTTACAAAAACATTAAATCATTGACTGTACAGAAAAGCAGCAGCCTTAATGCTTAGACAGGCAAAAACACTTTAAAATATTGATTTGTACAGTGCCCATCACAAGCAAATAATATTTGAAGAAATATTTGATCTATAAAGCACAATGGTCGCATATAGCATCCAACTCAAAAGTACATTTAAATATAAACATCAGGTCAATCATATTCCTGGAGATCTTCCATCATGAAAAGTTTAGATCTCAGCTAGAAATACAACTTTCAACATTTATTTACTACAAAAATATTCATATACTACAGTATTTACATGGTGTTCAGAATCAGCAATGAATACTATGAAATTACTATGGTACATTAATTTTTTTTAAATAAAAACATGGCACCACCATGGTAACCTGTCCAAAACATACATAATACCATACTTCAAAGAAAACTATAAATTAACATGGCACATATATCCAAAAACCATGGCATTATCATGGTTTATTTCCAAAAACCATAACACCATGTCAAAAACGTCATGATAATACAAAGGTACTTTGATATATACCATGGTAAATAATTGTAAGATTCAAAGACCGCTATATTTGCATGGTGCTGCAAGGTACTTAAAAGAACACCATAAAATTACCATGCCACTATCCAAAGAACCATGACACTGCCATGGTGCTTGTCCAAAAACCCTAATAATATCACAACACAATTTGATAATACAAGGGCACTTGATATATACAATGGCACTGAATGATTAACATATTCATACAACATGACAGGCCAAAACAGCGGCATGAAATGATCATAGAACGTGTCCAAAAACCAGTGGCCCTACCCTGGTGCCACGTTCAAAACCATGGTAATACCATGGTACTTTGTCAATGGACGACCTCCAGGAGCAAGACTGGCCACTAATGAAGTCCTCATTGTTGTATAAACATCATATATGCACCACATAGATGATTCTTACCGAGGTATTTGATGTCGAAGCCCTGCGGTGGTTTGAGGGACCTCCTCATCCAAGCCTCCCTCAACACCTCCAGGTGATCCTCCTTCCCCTGGATCAGCAACACATGCTCGTCTATCCAGCCCAGGAAGAAGGTCTCGGCTATGGCATCGGCCACCATCTTATTCCAGAAATATTTCATGTTCAGTGATTTGAAGTCGGCGAATATCTCGTAGCCGGTGTGATGGTGCGGCGGCTCCTCGCTCTCCGTCACTCCGGGCGCGTCCTCCGCCACGACGCGCGACAGCACGATGGCCAGAGAGTGCGGCGCGATCTGCAGGAACGGCTCCATTGATCCCCTCGAAGATGCTTCGTTAGACTCGACGCATTCCACGCGCGTGGAAACGCAAATAAGGCGATGGATGGATGGATTGATTGATTGATTGATTGACTGATTGAGCGCGCGCCCGCAACCAGACAAAGAGCGCGTTTGCGCGTTAGTTCATTTGACCTGCCTGGATGCAATTATTGTAATAAAAGAACATTATGGTGATATAGAAAGGATAAGGTCATTATTATTCCAAACAAAGGCTTGGGTGGATGCGGAATGTCATTTTAAGGGGAAAATACGCAGGTGATCATGTTGTTCTCCGCTGAAATCGCCGCATATTATCCATTCCTCACCTTGATCAGAGACAACGGCGTGAAAATAATGACATCCTCTTCCAGCAGGGATGCGGCATGGAGAAAAACATTATCTTAACGTCCCTGGATGAACATTAGGTTCGCGTCAAAAGCAAAAATGAGATTTCTCGTCTTATTTTTTTCCCTCGTCGAGATGCGGTGGGTCCCTGCAGGCCGGTGCGTGACGAAGCCTGTGTGGTTTACGGTGTGTAAAGCAGGTTATTACCTTGAAGCTCCCGCAGCTCTCATAGTGATGCCCTCTAACGGCGGAGGAGAGGCACTGCAGGCGCAATCCCAGTCAAAAATAAAGATTCTCTTCATTTACTCCCCTTCATATCAGTCCAAACCCATTTTGATTTTTTTTTTCGTTCAGTGAAACACAAAATAAGTTTAAAGAATGTATTTTCAATGTAGTGGCAATGAGCAGTCTATGAGATACAGCCTGAAATCACCACTCGACAAGTGCGACATATTCCAATCTGTCTGAAGTTATAAGATAGTTTTGCTTGAAAAACGTTAAGTTATTCACTGATTATTCTCCTTTCAGATGGCCGTTATTGACTTAACTGTCAGTGATTTAAACTCGAGATCCGAATTATCAGCGAACCGATTCACCGGCTCCATGCATGCGTTGTTAATCGCTCTTTAAAGTGACTGCAAAGTCCAAAGTTATTTCGAAGTTCAGATCACTTGACAAAACTAGTTTATTTGGACACACTGTGTAATGTTGGATGTGTCTTCTGATTATATGTAACTCGCAATCGTTGCATTGTAACTGTCACATTTTGCTCGCAAAAAACTCAGAAGCCGTACCAAAGCCACTAGAAGGCAAGCCTGTAACCTTAGCCAGAAAAGCATAACGGCTAAAGCAAACGCTTCCAGTCTGGCACGTTTTTTTTTATCTGCTAATCTTCAACATGTTTTATACTAATACTTTTGGATTGAAATATTTTTAGAGTTTACCACGAAAAAAATGCTGTTTTATAAGAGAAGTCACTGACTTTTTGCGACAGGTGGGATTCAGTTTACGGCACTTCTAGAGGCAGCATTCCAAGGCAGGAAGGCATCAAGGCATGTCCTAATCCAAATTCTGCTTCACTTCCTGTCTCCGGAGGTACCTTCTTCTGGTAGAATTTTGAAGGCAGCATAGATGTATCCTTCGCTGCCTTTGATATCCCACAATCCTGTGCATTCCATTCCGTGAGGTTGAGCTAAAAAATAAAGTTGGCGTCTGAAAGTTGCGTTTGGTGGTAAGTTTGTTTGTGTGTATATTTCTGACTAACTTTTTGCACTTTTGATGTTATTTCTAGCAAGAAATCAGATTATAGTAATTAAATATTAATTTAGTTATCACCAAAATGCGTTCTATTTTGTTGTAGATCATTAAACCGTTACGCTGCCTCAGAAGCCTCTCCGAAATCAGTTTCACGGGGTGCCTCCATGTAAAAACGCTGCCTGCAAAGTCATTGCCTGATAAGGCAGCAAGTCAGCTGCCTATAGGCTTTCGGACACAGCCGTAAACGACAATTGAGTGTCGCACAACTCTAACTGAATTTCAATGACGTCAAGGCTGTAATGTAATTGGTTATTAAGGGACACGTGATCCAAGTTGGCCGTTACACTTTCTCCAATAGTAAGTCATACAGACCCTCTCATCTCCCTATAGTAAGACAATCTCTGGCCCCGACCACGTATGTTTGTCCATCTCCATAAAGTCCAGACGCGCACTGATTTGTGGGTAATTTTGTTCTCCACTTTCTGTGAATTTATCGATGCTCAATTTAAAAGAAACTTCAACAAATCAATCAAATACATTTTTATGAAAGATGAACAATTAAAAAAAGACAATATACAAATTCTTTCAATTAATGTATTCTTCCAATCCAATGAAACAGACAAACACAACTGCATGTAGTGAATCCTGGCTTCGCTACAGTTTGACCTACACAATATTAACACCATTAATGGAAATTCTATTTACATAGACTGCAAAATTACAGCAAAATTAAAATTGCATCCCATTCACAATCACAAGTTATTCTATTGCAATTGGAAAGAAAGAAAAATCCAGATATCCTGACAAATTTCTCAATGCAATTACAGCATCCAGACTAAAGAGAATCACCTTATGTTACTACCACATGATATCTATTACAGCAAGAAGAGGTAGGGATGACAGTTTGGGGGTTTTGTTCTTTTTTACTCAGGCTCAGACATGTAAACATGTCTCTGCTGTGCTATTTGCTTCTCCTGTTTCATAATAGCCACAGGTGGTGTGTAATTTAATGCTTTAGTATGAAGACGGTGAGCATGTTGCTAACCTGCAGGAGGATGTTAAACTTGCCTGCTGACTCCACAACAGTTCTTTTTCTAACTTCTCTCGGTGTTTCACTATGGGAAATCGCTTTGGCCGTGACCAACTGCGGAAGCTCCTATGACACGTCTGTCTTTGACAGACAGGTCGACATGTGACCAGGCTCCGCCCCACCTATATCAGTCAGGTCGACCCCTGCCAAACTCATTCGCGCTTTCTTCCCGTGGGAGACTGCAGCTAGCTCTCTCAGCACATCCTGACTGCTGATTTCGCTAAACTGTTCAACAGACAGCCCGTCATTGGACTCCATCACCGAACGCGAGGTTAGTTGGACGGTATTGTGTTGAGTGATATCCCAACAATTAGAATAGTGTCTGCATCAAGGCGAGCTATTCTAATCGGCCTACTGCGTATTAAATTACTGCGGTAGGTGACATTAAGTCAACTAGAGATTTAGCGCGTCAAGGCTAGCCTTCAGAAGGTTCAATTATCTTAGACCAGCAGGCTAACGTGTTGGGACGAGTCTGAGGGTTGCAATACTTCTCAGCCATTATGTCGACTGCCATCACCCCCGCCAAAAGTTGAAGACCAGGGAGGTTGCATCCCACCCGTGTCTATCCTCATGTGGAGCTACCATCTCGGGCAGGGACCCTCACCCCATGTGCATCATGTGTATGGGTCCGAAGCACGCTCAAACGTCACTGGTGGATCACAAACATGCGCTCACTGTGCGTCATTGTCGGTGAAAATCTTAGAAAGGAGGCTGAGAGTGGCGGTGGCTAACTTGTCTGTCTGGAGCGGCCACACAGTCTGCGGCGACTGACCATCTGACGCGAGCCAATACGAGCTGGGCGGATATGATGGAAGCCGAATCCCCGGATATGCCTCTACTGTTTGAGGGCCTGCTCACGCAGGAGGAGGGTGATCAGGGGGACGAGGATGCAGAGGGCAATGCTAACTCTGATCTCCTTGATTTGGACATGGACGACGAAGAGGAGGAGGAAGACAGCTCCCTCTTCCCTGTCCAACAGTCTAGGCCTCCGAGCACGAACGACTCGGCCTTGCAAGTAGACTGTAACTTGCACAAGGTGTGCAAACGAGCCGTGGCGAAATTCGACCTAGCTTGGCCCACGGCCAAGGATGCTGAAGGAGCTGAGAGGGACCTTTATGATGAAAAAAGGTTGCCTCCTGCTCAGCCTGCAGCGAGACAACTCCTGCCTGCCGTGCCTGCTTGCATGAAGGAAATGTCCCGCTACTGGTCTAGCCCCTTTAAGAGCAAGCTCCCTACAAAGGGGTGTTCCATGTTGGAGATTCAAGGGATGGGGGAGCTGGGGTTGGCCGGACCCCCAGCGGTAGAGTCTTCAGTGTCCTATTACCTCCATCAGAATCGGCGCTCTATTTCGGCCTCCTCTCAGATTTAGCTGCAGAGTAAGATGAAATGGCTGACCGTGATATATGAGAGGATGTATAAATATGCGGGGCAGTCTGTGTGCTCGCTGAATGTGGTGACTTTACTGTCAGTGTATCAAGCGGAGATTTCGGAGGAGATGGGGCGGCAGCTGGACTCAGGGGCGCAGAACCCGGCACTCTGGGACGAAATTTGCATGGTGAACGATCTGATTCTGCGCTCTTCCCGCATTGCGGTTCAAGGCTGTGGCTGCGTGATGGGTTTGGCTGTGTCAGGTGAGAGAGCGTTATGGCTAAACCTGTCAGGCTTGGGCGACGCGCAGAAGTCGGAGGTAATGGATGCTGCATACGATCCTACTGAGGGGCTGTTTGGCCCAGCCCTCGAGTAAATGAGGGAAACCAGCACCCTCAGTAAACAGGAGAATGAAGCATTTAACCTCTGCTTGCCACGTAAGCAAGCGCTGCAGCCACCCTCTCAACTGCCACGACAGCGAGAGGGAGACCGGTAGGCGCTAGGGCTCAAAGACCTGCTCACAGCTGGCAGCAAGCTGGCCAGCACTCACGATCGGATGGCTCTGGGCCTTGGGGAAAGCATTCTTTTGCGGCCATGGCAGCTAAAAACCATCCATCCCAGCCTGAGGAGAGGAAGAAGAAGTGTGCGTCCTGACACGCAGGTATTCCCCGGCCCTTCTCTCTCCGTCCGCAAAGAGGAGAAGGTGGGAATACAGCCCTCTTGTTCTGAGTTCAGTAAGGGCCCGTTCCGTAAGCTGTCCTCAAAGTCAGAGAGACGAGGGAGCTCAGAGTCATGTTCAACAGTGTCACTAAGCACTCACACAGTGTTTTCAAACACTTTTCAGTTTGGGGGAATTGAAAATAAAGAATGCATCATCGCATCCAAGCCACGCGGGCTGAGGGCGATATGCTCCCCGAGTTCAGAAAACATTAATAAATGTTGCAATATTGCAGCCAAACAAGCAGCCGAGGGCGATATATTCCAGAGACAAAATTCAAAGATATGAGAAGCGCTCCCCTAGTCTCACCGCTGGAGAGAGTTCAGCTTCAGTGGGAGCCAGCGCGGCAGCAGTGGTGACGTCATCACTGTGCGACGTCAGCCGGGTGGAAGTGTTCGGAGAGCTTCTCTACCTGCATTCCATTCGGAAGGGCTCATACCTATACCCTAATCCCTTCAAAGGGTTTACCCTCAGGAATGAGAGCTTCAAAGGGTTGAAGGGTGTAGGGGACCAAACAACTGTTTCTTTAAGTGCCCTTCAAGACAATCAGACGTGCCCACACGGAGGCGCCATCATATGCAAGAATCTGGCAAAGGATCATGGGAGCCAAGTGTCCATCAGTGTAACCTTCGAAATACTTCATTACGAAGGTGGACCCTTTGGATATTGTGGCAAGTAGTTTTGAGCCCTCGGTTTGGAACGACCTTCACTATGGCGGCATGACACGAGTGTTTGACCCAACCCCCCCAGTGCCCTTGGTCGAGGGTGGAATATCATGTTTGGAACGCACACAATCTTTGACTTGCACTTCTCCGATAGCCATTGGCGCTGTTTGCCACATAATAACCATCGCCTACCACGGTTTCTTATTGTTTTAACCGGCAGATTAATTTTATTAATTTATGGATAAATATACATTTAAACCGTTGTGCCGTGCTGCTCATATTTATCACACATTAAAAATGCCCCTCAATCCCCGCGCCCAAAACGTGTTGCCTGTGGATGAGTGTCCAAAACAAGGACTGGTGGGAGGTTTTCCTGCTCCACTTCACAGTTGAGTGAAAGGAGAGTTTTATAATGACACGGATTTATACAACACTTTATTCAAAAGGAAGAACCTCTGGTTCTGCGCGTCATACATCATTAGCTATTTCTGCGTCAGGTTGCCGTGATTTTGCCAAGTAAGACATGTTCCTGGATCAACATCTTTTGTTGATCCTGGATCAACATAACTGTCCAAAAATATAGACTTTACCCAATCCCTACCCCTAAACCAAACCATACACATAATTTATTCTTAAAACAGTGTGAAATGATAGCTGATTAACAAGAGTGTAAAAGCACCTAACCTTGAGTGTAAGCTTAAACATGCTGCATCCCAATTCGCCTACTTATACTATGCCCTAAGTATGTACTCTTTTTGTGAAGAAAATGTACATACTTTTGAGTATGTAGAAGAATTATAGTAGGCAAGCTTTGGGACATACTAACACGTCACACATCTGCGTCTTTAACTGATGCTCTGTCGCATAGATACACGCATCCTGTCACTGTAAACTGGCCTGTCAATCATCTTGTCACAGTTAACATCCTCCACATTGCATTTCATTTAACTTCCTACCGTATTGGAGAGAAAAGAAGTAGCACATTGATCTGCCAGTCTTTCATGCGAGGACTCTGCTCATATTTTATGCATAATGATGCATTTAAAAGTTAAAGACCAAACGGATGTTTATAAAAGTTTACATTGCTGTTGCAGATGAAATATAACACAGATAACATTAAATAAATATTTTTTACCAGGGTAAATGTTGAATATTAGTAACTCAACCCCCTTTTTCTAAGCCTCTCTACCTAACTGCAGGTCGCGCATGTTTTTAACGAGTTTTATTCGTGTTTGTAGTTCTGGACAGAATCCTTCACCAAAGCGCAATGGATTGTGGGCAATATTAGCCATTAGAGTGTGCACGGATCCACACTTCAAAAATCGATCTGAAATAGTAGACCATCCAGGGACTTTTGGTATAATCTTTTCAACATACTATGCTTTGGGACACAGTTATTATAATCTCACATACTATTTAGGATGGATAGTATGAACATTGAGATGCAGGGAAAGATATTTCCTGAAAAGTTATCCCTCAAATCTGATTGGTTGATAGGAATGTTGTTCCAGGAACATGTTGTACTTGGTGAAATCACGGTCACCTTCTGCGTCATTGCACATGCTCAGTCCTTTCAGTTTCGGGGTTCAATCCGATCAAGTGTTTACATGCACTCTCAATGGTATTAGAAAAGGAAAACCACCCCCTTCAATCCGATCAAAATGTCATTCCGATCGAGCTCAATCGGATCGATTAAGGTGTTTACATGAAGGCTTTTCAGTCCGATTGAGCCGTCAATCCGATTTCAAACGGATTATTTGGTTGCATGTAAACGTAAGGGAGAATTGCATCTTTCACACAATATCGCCCGCTTTCAGATGGGGAAAGTGGTTCCATACAGACTGCTTACGAATGCTGGGTCTGATGGCTTCGGTGATTTCTGTAGTACATTTGGGGCTGCTTAAAATGAGGGATTTTCAGTGCTGGATCACGCAGTTACATCTGTGCTCTCGGCGGCATCTCAGCCGGCCGGTGAGAATTACTCATGCCATGCGTGTGTCAGAGCGCTCAGGAATTGAAAAAGTCCCGCGATTCTCAAAACGAGGATTCCCTTGGGGGGGTGGTGTCATCGAGAGTCACTATAAGGACGGACGCGTCCTTAAAGGGCTGGGGAGCGACTCTAATGGGCAGAGCTGTGGCGTGTGGCCTCCGTAGCTGACTCACAAACATATAAATTATTTAGAGTTGCTAGCAGTGTGGTTAGTGCTGAAACATTTTCTGAGCTTCATCAAAGGGCAGCATGTGTTAGTGAAAACACAATTCCACAGTGGTTGCTTACATCAATCGACAGGGGGGCACACGCTCCCTTCAACTACATCAGTTGGCAAAGAGGCTGATCATGTGTAGCGACCATAGACTGTAAAAAAGGGAGTGATGCAAGGCTTTTATCCCTCAGGGCAACTCACGTTCCAGGGATTTTAATCAGAGGGCAGATCTACTGTCCAGAGGAACCCCCCTGTATGGGGAGTGGAAACTCCTCCCCAGGTGGTGAACCAGATATGGCAGAGGTACGGTCAGGCGGCCGTAGATCTCTTCGCCTCGCAAGAAAACGCTCAGTGCCCTCTATATTTCTCTCTAGCGGACGAAAATGCACCACTGGGTGTGGATGCTCTAGCCCACCCATGGCCAGATGTCATTTTTTGTGCATTCCCTCCTCTGAGCTTAATTTCAGGGTCTGTCATTAATACTGATAGTCATTAATACTTTAGCAGCTACAGTGCACAGCATAAATGAGTACACCCCCTCTAAAACTTAACAAATTCAGCAATTACTCTTTACTTAGAAGACATGTTATGGTTTTTTAGAGATATAATATTCCAGCAAGTCTGCTTGATCAATTACCAAAGAAGAATGCTAAAATTATTCAGCAAAATAAGATTTTCTTATCAAAGTGATAACATTTTGTGTTAAAAATGAGTACACCCTCCTGAAAGTTACTAAAAATAAAAAAAAGTGTATAGGTTTAAGGCTATTTTTGATCAACAGGTAAGTATATTGAACCAAAATTTTTAAAGACGAGTAATTTCCTGACAGTTAAAAGTGTTATATAGCCCACTGAATCATACTCAGACTTAATGCTGGCAGCAGTGGAACCACTTGGGAGAGAACTGCCAGGTGACTTATTTCTTAGCATAAAAGAGGACAATGGTACAAGAGGAATACCAAATTATTGTTTTAAGTGTGAAAATATAGCCAAAGTAACACAGAAATTCAAAAACAATGGACTTGTGATAAGGCTCCTGAAATAATCAGGTCTTCAATTTAAGTTTTAATTTAGTGATGAGTGATCTCATTTCTTTCTTTTTTTTGCTAGAAAAAGAGCAGGAGAAATAACATGCAAGTGTCTCAGAGCCAGCAAAAGCTATGAAAAGAGTGACACTTTATCTCACAGAGTATGACGCAGCCTGCAGAAGTGACATGCATGGTTGTTGTCACCACTAGAATTACCTACTGTAGCCAAAGCAAAATAAACTCATTTAACCTCTTCCAGGGCCCATATTTACAAAATAGAGACTTCTGGGAATCCATACTCTGGTCTTATGAGACCAAGTCAATCATTTCGGATCCAAAAGCATCCAAAATGTTCTGGTGTTGCTACACTCTTAAAAATAAAGGTGCTTCACGATGCCATAGAAGAACCTTTTTGTCTAAATGGTTCCATAAAGAACCTTTACATCTGAAGAACCTTTCTGTTTGACATAAGGTTCTTTGTGGCGAAAGAAGGTTTCTTCAGATTATAAAAAGGTAAGAAAGAGATGGTCTTTAAAGAACCTTTGACTGAATGCTTCCATGTGGAACCAAAAATGGTTCTTCTATGACATTGCGCTTGAAGACCTTTTGAAGCTCTTTTTTTTTAAGAGTGTAGAGGAGGAGTATAGAGAGAAGTGCTTGGTACCCACAGTGACGTTCAGTGGTAGTAAAGCTCTTCTATAGGGATCTATGAGTGCTGAAGGTGTGAGGGAGTTGTGCTTTATCAACGCTGGCATGAATTCATACACCACTGTGTGATGTAATACAAAAATTTGAAACTGAAGATGCTACCCTCTTCTTATTCCCTGCATTATTGGGCATTTTTTCAGTATGACAATGAATATATTCGTTCTCCCAAGGTGAAAATCCTTTAGTGGTTATGTATTTCACTCAATCTTAATGCTCTTGAACAGCTGTGGGGGATTCTGTAGAGACGAACTGAGCAAAACTCCCCATTAAACACCAGAGCATTCAAGGAGGTTGTGCTCCAGGAGTTAAACAGGACAGATGTGAAAATTTGTCATGAACTTGTACACTCAGTGCCAAGAAGGGTCAGAGAAGTATACTTTAAGTTGTGGAGGACATACTAAGTACTAGAATATTATACATTTTCTGAATTAAATCTAGGGTGT
Source organism: Sinocyclocheilus anophthalmus (assembly GCA_018155175.1). NCBI lineage: Eukaryota > Metazoa > Chordata > Actinopteri > Cypriniformes > Cyprinidae > Sinocyclocheilus > Sinocyclocheilus anophthalmus. The sequence continues at coordinate 158,183 of JADLZN010002388.1, read as the reverse complement.
ACTCATTTCTGCAATCCTTCATTTAAACAAAATTGGCTAATTTACTTATCTTACAGAAAATATTGGCATATATTTTGTTGTTTTTATTAAGTATATGTTTAATGTTTAAATTTGGCCATCTTTCCATTAATTATATTAGTGATCATTAAGAAAATGCATATTTTATATTTATTCTGAGGGGTGTACTCATTTATGCTGTGCACTGTATTTCAGCTTGTCATGTAGGTTTTGGTGAGAAATTGGCAGGCCATCATCCTTTGATAAGTCCTTTTATGAAAGGGGTGTGCCGTAAACGGCTGGTATTTAAACAGATGGTTCCTTTATGGGATTTATCCATCATCCTAGAAGCCCTTTCTCAACACCCTTTTGATCCATTGTGAATTCATAATGTCCAGTAGGGCTCCTCATATGTATGTGAGGAGAACAGTAGGCTTTAGGACTCATGACCAGCAATTTGAGTCGTGGGCTACTCCTCACAAAGGGAAGCCGTTGCCTCATCAATGTCTGTCTCATTGGATCATAGATGCTATACCTTTAGCTTATATCTGCAAGGGTATTCAACTGCCCAAGGGCTTGAGAGCCCACTCCACTCGGGGCATGGCTACATCATGGGCCTTACTCAGGGGAGTTTCTGTCCAAGATATTTGTTCAGCAGCAAGTTGGGCTACGCCACATACTTTTGTGCGGTTTTATAGACTGGACGTGTCTGAGCCATCCTTAGCACACACAGTGCTGGGAGCCAGCAGGTCGGTGCCCATTTAATTGTTTTGTTGGATAGCAGGGATATGGGTGCAATCTGGGAGTGGTCTATATCTTCCATAGTGTAACACCGAGCGAAGTTAGAAAAATAACTATGGGTTACTTTACATAAACCCGGGTTCTTTGATAACAGGTTGAGGTGTTTCACCAGCACTTCCCTCCATGCATGGGTACGGGAAGAAATCTCTCTATAATGACGTTGGCAGGGGTTGACCTGACTATAGGTGGGGCGGAGTCTGGTCACAGGTCGACCTGTCTGTCAAAGACAGACATGTCATTGGAGCTTCCGCAGTTGGTCATGCCCAAAGCAATTCCCCATAGTGAAACTCCTCACTCTGTTATCATAAAATTCAAGGCATTGATGTTTGCCTACAAAACCACCACTGGCTCTGCACCCCTTTACCTAAATTCATTACTTCAGACTTATGTGCCCTCTAGAAGCTTGCGTTCTGCAAGTGAACGGCGCTTTATTGTGCCATCCCAAAGAGGCACAAAATCAAATTAAATAAAAACATTTAAATTAAATGTTCCCTCCTGGTGGAATGACCTGACCAACTCAGTCCAAGCAGCTGAGTCCTTAGCCATCTTCAAGAATCGGCTAAAAACACATATCTTCCATCTTTATTTGACCCTCTTAACTCTAGTACTCTCTATTCTAGAGTTGTCTCTCTAAAACTTGCCACTTTTAGACTTGCACTCTATTTATTTACTAACTGCTTGTTTTCTATTAAAATAAAATAAAAAACTAACACTTGCTTCTCTAATATTTTTGTATTCTATTTGTTTTCTTTTTATTTATTATACAATTATAGTTGACTTTCTGACTTCTGGATTCTTCTGATTAACAAAAGCAAAAAAGGCCTCTAACACTAGCTTGCTCTATTCTTTTTCTATTCTATGTTTTCTTTTTATTTATTATGATTAAAAAACTTGCTAATGCTACTGCATTAAGCTAACTGAGATTGTTATAAGCACTGGTACAATCATAGCTCTTTTGTGATTTTGATTGCTTCTCTTGTCATAATTTGTAAGTCGCTTTGGATGAAAGTGTCTGCTAAATGTAAATGTAATCAAAGAACCCGGGTTTACATTAAATAACCCATCGTTTCCCTTTGTTTCAGTAAATGTAGAGGCAGTTATTACCGGAATCTAAGCTCAATCCACAATCACGCAAACATTCTGTGTATGTCTTGTTTTATTAAAAGAAATGTGTAAATCTCACACACACGCTATATTGCGTGTGTGTATATATATATATACTGTATATATAGTATATATATATATATCACTTTTTGCCCCAGAAAATTAATATATATTAGAGACAATTAAGACAATTCTTTTTTTTTTATTATTGTGACATTCTTTCAAAACAATTAAGCACATTTTGCCATGAAACTCTCAATACCATAATGCATCTAGATGTAAATGTTTTGATCATTTGTAATTTTTATTACTATATAATACTGAATACTTTAATTTTCATTTAAATCAGCATAAAAATATAAAATATACAATTACTATGATATATAGTTAGAATTAATTATGCATTTAATTTTGTTCAACATTTCAATAATGTGTTTTTCCAATTATGCTAATGAGAATTTAGAGGCAAGAGTTGCTTACAATATTCTTAATTTCTCTAAAATACTATTTCTTTTTTCCCTCTTAGTGTTAGGGTGAAAAATGACCTTACAGCTTGACATGATTTGTGACATTCACCCAAACAGAAATCAAATCCCAAAAATCTCAAACATTTTGAGGCTCTGCTAACAGACACATTGTCAATGTATATTATTAATTCTCTGGCGATGTTCATCTATTTTCATGCCAATAAAGCTTCATGAATCTTATAACAATGGTTAAACAGATTTAGACAGACTGTAAGGAATCTGGGCTTTTTCAATTTTCAGTCATTTCCTCCTCCTGTCAAACAAACTCTCACACACACATCCACATCATTGTAAGGTAATATGTTTAATGGAAGCCAGAGTGTTGGGTGACTGAAAAACCAAGTAGCCATAACCTCACGTAGCCTTGTTTGTTTCCAAGTCTGTGAGCCGTAAAAGAGGATACGAGAACAAAGAGACTTGTCACCTAGGAAACAAAATCAAACTCTTGAAACCTGTTTTGCTTTATAGGAACCCAACAGGTTTGTATTGTACAGGCAATGTATTTTTCTTACCTAAATGTGAGGTTGCCTACAGAGTAAATTGAGTTTAAAGGAATAGTTTACCTCAAAATTAAAATTCTATATTATAAGGCTAATGAGAGGTATTGCACAAACTTCTTTTGTGTCTGGTGAATGCACCAAATTTGAACTAAACTTGATCTGAAACCAGCTGAGAAGTGCTCTGGATTCTGTTTAGGACCAACTTTCTTTTTACCTCCACAAGTCAAAGAAATGGTCATATGGTCGGATTGAATCCTGGAGTATTTTTAGATGACATTTTCTTAATATCCACAGTAAGATTATTAAAAATGGCTGAATTAATTTGTGTAATTAAAATGTATTAACAAATATAAAAATCTTGTATAGCGTGTACAAATGGTGAGATTATCTACACTTCTGTCCAATCAAAGAGCATCTCTCGAGGGACACAAGCCACAAACTTCGTGACAATGAAGCAAAAAAAAATTTATTTTATTATTTTATTCAACAGCTAGTTTCATGTCAGTTTAATGATTTCTAACATTATTTAGCAGTTATTTTGTTTTAGTTACAAGGTTATTTTCATTAACATTTTAGAGAATAGGAGTACTGTAGATGAAATCTGTTATTTAAAAATCAAATCTTATGCAAGCATCATTTCAGTCTTGTTTGACAAGCAACAATCTGGTCACAACTAAATCAACTGAAATCCCTAATATTTCATTCACAAGTTCAAATCATTAAGCTGCAAACACACGTTCTCTGAGGAATGTTCAGCCTTCATCCTGCAATAGTATCCATGACAACGCTTCCGAGCTGGTAGATGTGCTCCTCTCTTCCTCACGCTGCTTCTATGGAAGTGTCTCCATTTCTGCCCTGAGGCTGAGAAATCAGAACAGACACGATACAGCGACCATTACACACTTGAAACTTTCTCACACACAAATTTAGTTTCATCCATTAGGGTTGGGCAGAATTTAAGAAATGGCTCTCATTCAATTCAGTTTGAATTTGAATGGAGCTGGTCACACTCACAGGATGCTCAGCTCAATTCTGATTGGTGCACAACGTTATCTGACATCAAGACTCATTTGATGGATAAAATAGTTTGAGGCGTTTAAAAAATTACCTTGACAAAGACGCGTGAAGGCAGGAAGCGACGTAGCTGTTGATTGGAGATGTTTGGAAAGCGCAGCAGGTTGATGTTGAGCTGAGGAAGGACTTGATATCCCGCCATCAGAGGATAGAAATTATACAACATCTCCTGTTCTGCACCGGGCAAAATCCTCATTCGCACCTGCACACAGACACGCAATGAGAACGAGACCTCCTGAGTGAATGAGTGGCAGTTGGAACAGAAGTTTAAGGGTTGTGGGTTTGTTGATAATCAGTGTGTAAAGAGGAACAGACATTTTTATTTTATTTGCTACTTGTTTGATTACTCTTCTAAGAGAATTTTGCTTCACTCTCTGTATAGCTTTCAGACACCCTTAGACTAATTGTGAGTGAATTTACTCTGGATGTGTTTTTTCCATTAGTTTTTATTAAGACACATTAAAAGTTTCTTTATTATCGAAATAAATGTGAAAAGGGAAAAGCACGCCCAGATGCTCTAAAATATATCCATTTAGTTTAGTATTCATCAAATAAAATGTACTGTATGTGAAGGAAACATGAAGCCACCTTCTGCACTGACCTGTTTGAGTCCACTAAACATAAATGCATCGCTGGGCTCCACGCTGATCTCGACATCCTGAACCAGCCCGGTTCGATTCTCCAGATGATACCGAACAGGTAAAGACTCGCGCACACGACCAAACGATGGCAGCTCTAGAACATGAGAGGGTAAAGGTCTGTTCACAGCAAGAATGATAACAATAATTATAACTATATTTGCATCATCACCAACCAATGCCCCCCCCTACGGTCGTTGTTATTCTAAACTATATTGCTTGCATTTTCGAAGTAATGAAAATGGATGTAGGTGACCTGCTGCTAATTGCTGCATATTTGGCAAAATTATCGTCCACAAACAGATGCTATCCTTTGGTCATCTTGTGGGTATATGAGACAAAAGGAGTTGGGAGAATCTGTCACTCTGCTTAAAGAGTTTAGTTTTTGAAGACAAATGTTAGTCAAACTTCCAGGAGGCAGTATCAATTTCAGCTTCTTGTTGCATTTACACAGCTTTAACCAGCAGATGTCCTCAGCATGCTACGTTTTGAGTGCATCTAAATGGTGAAACAAGCTAGTGTAATCTGATCCAACAGTGAAGTTCGCTAACAATAGTCAATGTAGTGGAAAAAAAGAACAACAGTCTTTTTCACTGCAACAAAGGAGGCAAGATAATGTCGAAACTAGTACTAAGTGAGGTCATTTTATTTTACAATGTTTGCTGTGTAGAGCTTCTCCGCAATGTCTTCTGCTGTTTTAATTGTGTGAGCCCTTTAAATTGCACTGAATTCAGCTGTCAGTCTTTTATCGTTAATCAGCTTGAAAAATTATTCTGAAAGTGATCCCAACAATATCATTCCTCTATATTGTCCAAATTGTGGCGTGAACCGCATTGTTCTCTTGACTTCAGGATGATTTTTAGAACTTGATCTTTATAGTTATAGTTACTGTTATCATTCTTAGTGTCAATGGACCTTAAGAGAGGACGGACAGAATGAATTACAAGACTGAGAAAGCACATAAGACTGGTCTCAAATTATTCAATCTATACTGCTGATTTTAATATAAAAACAGACTGACCTGCATGGACATAAAGTGGAATATTCTCAACCATCACATGGGGCAGAGTAATGATCGTTCTCACCACTGATGTCTCAGCAAATGCTGACTTTCTGGATTAAAAAAAGCATGAGAAACAATAGCATGAGAAAAGGAAAGACATCACTTGCACTCAAAAGTGAGAGTATATAGAGTGCTGTCACCTCTTCCAGGAAATGATGTAGTGTCCAGATGCCACAGTACTGGTGCCGTTCTGAACAGGAGGACATTTGAGTAGGAAACACTCACTGGCACATTCGCTGGTCTGAAGTGTGACTGGACACACAGCAGAAATGAATTACATTCAGGCCCTAAATAAACGTATTTTCTAAAAAAATACCACCATCAGAAATAAAGTTCTCCCACCTCCTTCTACGTGACTCTGGGGCTGATCAAGGGCATTCATACTGGAGGCCAGCTGCACTTCACTGTTCACCAACTCGATCGGCCACGGAGACGCGCTCAAAATATCCATCATCAACAAGAAGGGGATGTCCACGTATACACGCTCCAAATGCTCAAACTGACACACACACACACACACACATAAAACTGTACCAACCTTACAAAATATGTCTTTTTAAAACTGTGGACACAAAAATGAAAAATCTGTCATCGTTTACTCATATTCATCTACAAAACATCTCCTTTTGTGACCCATGGATGAAAACGTAAGTCACGTTTAGAACAAGATAAGATTGAGTAAATAATGACTGAAGTATTAATATATTACTCAAATGTAAGGGAGGGCAGCTCTTACCTTACTGGACACAAACTTCATAGCCACTTCAAATGGAACAACCGTTTCTAATGTAACAGTTTCATCCTGCAGGCGAAGAACAAACACACAACGGTGTATAGATTATGCCTCAAGAAACTAAGTTGCGGTGAAGTTTATGTCTGGCTCTTTCCGTAGCATTCAACAAGCAATTGCATGGCGTGTTAGGATTCTGCGTACTTTGTGACATTTGCAGGTGATGTCCTTGCCCTCGACCGTGGCACTCACAGAATAAGCCACGTGAAACAGTAATATTCTGGATCCAGTGCTCACGCAGCGGATATACAGGGGCTTCACAATCTGACACACAAGAAAACATGTACGCAACATTACACTGAAGTCAAGATCACCTGATGACCAGTTTTAAATCAATGAAATCTGTAAAATTCAGTGAAAAGCAGCAGCACCTTCTGTCCAGGATGCAGATCTCCGAGGGGAATGTCAGGAAGCAGGGCAGGATGAGAATCATCACACACCTCAGTGCCGTTTAGTGTGATTTGGGTTGACTGTGTGAGATTGGCATCCTGGCCTAAAAGAAACAAAAGAAATAAACAAAAACACAAATACATTTTTATATATTTCTTAAAAAGAAATCAGTACTTTTATTCAACAGGGGCACATTAAATCGATCAAAATTGACAGTCTGGACCAGATTTGTGTGTCAAATAAATGGTGTTTTTCTTTCTATTCATCAAATAATCATGAAAAATATGCATCATGATTTGCACAGAAAGACAGCTGTTTTCGACATTGATAATGGAAATGTCTCTTAAGCAGCAAATCAGAATGATTTCTGAAGATCATGCGACACTGAAGACTTGGAGTAATGATACTGAATTCATGACAGGAATAAATTACATTTTGAAATGGAACAGTTATTTTAAATTGAAATAATATTTCACATTTTTAATGTTATCAAATTAGCGCAGCAACTTTTTCCGATTAATCGGATAAAAAGCCTTTCTTTTTTTATTGACAAAATACACTATTGCACATGCTGCCCATCAAACAGACATGCCAACTGAATGCTATAAACATACTGTATGGTGAATATATCTATGCTATACATTATGTGCGAAAAGAGTTATAAAGCACAGTTTAAATGGAGAATTTAAATAGACAAAAGACAGTTTAAATCCTTACCCTACAAATGGATATGATAATGAAGATAATAAAGAAAAACAAACTCAGTGTTAACAGATGAGAGCAATGTTCTGCATGAACACACACATTCACTCTAAATACATTAACCTGTTACTGCCATTTCTTTAATATGTAAATGCAAGGAACATCTTAAATTTATATTCAATTACACACTGTTATCCCTTTACAGTTACAATCATAAAATGCTTGAATTACAGGTTGACTTAAACCTAAATTTAACATTCAATAAGGTATTTCAGTAAAATTAATATTTTTGCGCTTCATATTAATGTTCTCCCTCTCTACTGCGTTCAGTCTGTTTGAAGCACTGCTGCTTGTTCAGTAAATTCTGAAGTTTAATGCAGACTGTCAGGATGAACCTTCATGCAAAATAGAAACACTTGCATGAATATGTAATATTTACAGAAAAGGATATATCCGTAAAAAGAAAGTTTGGCTCTGAGGAATCATATCACACATTAAGCACATGCATCTGTCAAAGCGCCTGACAGGACGAGCCAAGTTAATCATTACGCTAATGCATTAGCTTGAAGTTTAAAATAAAGCATTCGCATGTTTTGGGGCACCTTTCCCGAAGCAGCATGTTTCTTCCACTATTAGATTCATTTAGATTGATTTGGTCCATAGAAATGCGTTATTCAGTGGTTTAATTTGACACGACTGGCGGACGTTTTCCATGCATGATGGGCAGATGCGTCTAATCGATAATGACATTTGTCGTGGATGATTTTCATTATCGATTAGTTGTTGCAGCCCTAAATGATACCTCAAATCATGTCTTTTGAGAGGCATGCTATTACTTTTGTAAGCAATTTTTTCTTACGAAAATGTAAAAACCATTTACTAAAACATGAGATTTTTGTTCCAGACAGTATGTACCTGGTTTGAGGCCTGCAGTAAGTTTAATGTCTTTGGCCACAGTGTCCTCTTTTGATTGGATGGTAACAATCATACAGTACATCTCATTGGTCAGTGCTGGAGGCTCATGAGTCAGCTGTACAGAGATTTTGGGCACTCTGGAGATGATCCTAAAAGGGCATGATGGGAAGGAAAACATTGCAGTTTTATGTTTATAATTCTGAAACTGTATCCAAAAGAAATGCTTCTTGAAATGTGTATTAAGAAATTAAATAAGTTCCATTTTGATTTCATGCTGACTAAATATTTCTGTACTGACAATGACATAATAGATTTCCTGATTTTTACTATAATATAATATTATCATATAATATTTTTTTTTTTTTTTACTTACTAGTGCTGGACTGTATAGTAACTGTGTCCCAATCCACCTGCTGCTCTGGGAGGCGTGTCCTCCTCTTATAGGAGCGGGATGCCTGCAAAGTCTCATGGGAAGATGCAGCATCCCCCCAGCCACCCCGCCAGTTCAGATAGACGTATCGGGCCGTCTCTCTGCCTAACATGAGTCCCACACTCGTAATCTGAAAGACAAATACAGACAAAAATCAAACAAAACATACTATGTGATTAGTTGTGACACCACTAAATCTGCTGAAATGAAATGAATGAAAATATATTTTTCACCTCAATCTTCTTTCCAACATCTTCTGTTTTGGCTACAAATTTGAAGCAGTATTTGCGGGTTTTGCCGGGGACAAGACACATGTTCTCCTGGGTGGAAGGTTCTAGAATATCCTTCCCTTTAGAGGCATCCTCCAGCAAACAGTACTGGTTATACTCCTGCAATTCAAACACATCCACTGAGAAATTGAGTTGTGCATGTGTGTGTGTGTGTGTATTAGGTGTGCTGTACCTGGTTGCTGAGGCTGACACATAGTTTTGAGAAGCGCACAGGATGTGGGCAGTCAGCTCTCACATAGACGTGTAGCTGGACAGGCTCATCTATGTGGAAACTAGGGGACAGGAACTTGGCTTTGCACTGAACTGAAAATAAACATACATATCTTTACCTTTTGTTCCATTAAGTAATCCAGCATGAAGACAACAACATATATACATCTATAATATATATGCTACTGTTCAAAAGTTTGGGGTCAGTAAGATTTTTTTTTTAAGCTTCACTTTTTATCAGGAGGTGCTTTAAATTAATCAAAAGTGACATTAAAGACATTTGTAATGTTACAAAAGATTTGTAACTTTCTATTCATCTGAGAATCCTGAAAAAAATGTATTACAGTTTCCACAAAAAAATTTAACTGATCATCTTAAGAAATGTTTCTTCAGCAGCAAATCAGCATATTAGAATGATTTCTGAAGGATCATGTGACACTAAAGACTGGAGTAATGATGCTGAAAACTCAGCTTTGCATCACATGAATAAATTACATTATAAAATATATTAAAAACAGTTATTTTAAATTGAAATAATATTTCACAACATTACTGTTTTACTGCGTTTTGTCAGATAAACGCAGCCTTGATAAGCATAAAAGATATCTTTCATGTCGGGTTTGGAGCAACATGACTTTTATAGTAATTATATGGGGGGGGGGTGGGGGGGGGGGTTTTACTGTAATAAGTATACAACCCCTACATATATTGAAATGTAGGGTTTAGGCCGGAGTGCAATTTTCGCAAAATCGATGATTATGATCAATCAACCCAAAAGAATGGAAAGTGAATATTCTTTGAGTGCTTACCAAAGGGCACATAGTCCTGGACCTCAATGGTGAACTCATTATTGCCGGCCAGAGAGATGCGATCACTCCACAGAGACTGGGCCGTCTTCACAGAGGCCAGGTCACAGTCCGGTTCAGGCTGTGGGACTTCATTCTGACAATCACAAAAGAAAATGTCAACTTCATACACTACATCTCTATCTATAGCAGAACTTTCAGAATATTAAGATTAGTGCTGGGCGGTATGACCAAAAATTTATATCACAGTATTTACCAAAATTATACCGGTTTCATGGTACATGATGGTATTTATTTTTTTCATGCATGACTGGGTGTTAACCATATTTTCTATTGATTTAGAGAGGAAATACGGAAGTATATTGACTTAGAATGACCTATTTTACTGTCATGATGAGTGAATATTGTCAAAAAATACCACACTAAATCTACAGCTTCAGCTTCGGAACTTTCACGCTTAGTAACACATACAGCTGTGCCCCAGCACAGTGCAACAGTGAAAAGGGACCCCTTTCAAACAGTGTCACGTTCAGAACGTTGTTTATGCGACATACACCGGTATTGCGGTATTTAAAAAATTAATATCATTCGGTATGAACCGGTATACCGCCCAGCACTAATTAAGATACTATATTTCATACATAAATATGATTATTTTCAGCTGTATCACTCAGCCCTGTGAGCTATATTTCCATACATACCATGAGGACTTTAATCAGATTCTTCTCAATCCTGGACTTCTGCTCTTCAGAAAGGATAGAGGCTAAACACACACATATACTTCTGTTAATGCAGTAACTTTCAATTGAGGTGAAGTTGAGAGTCAATACATGGTGTTCATGTACCTCTGCCCACGAGCTCCATGGAGTAGGTGATGTAGTCTTTCACTTGACCCATGAGGTAGGAGCACTTCAAAGCCGTGCACAATATAGACGTCAGCAGAGACCACCAGCGCTCTGTACGGTAGTCACACATCACATAATCCAACAGTCTGCGGAGTCAGAATACAACAGTTATATGTACAGCTGCTATCCATTGACACAAGCGGAGTTCAATTTATATAGGTCAAACTTACAGTATACTGAATTTAACTCACTTTAATGCTTTGGTGTAGTCTTTTGCATGATAATATTCTTCTCCCATCTGAACCACTGCGGAGGGAAACAGAAAATAGAGAGAACAAAAATGATTTACTATGCAATTAAAAACAGAACAGAAAATCTGGCTGATGAATGTGTGTTTTTGGACTAACTGAGATGGCTCTTCATTCGTGGACACTTGTACTTCTTAAACTGAGCGACAGCATTGCTGAGGAGAGCAATGATCAGCTCCTGACAGAAACACACACATACAACCATTAGAAGAGAAATACTGTTGGGTCTTATCTGTAAAATGTTTTTTTTTTCCCTGTAAGAAACATAACATTTTGGTCCCTAAACAAGACTCTTAGCATGATTTATTATCCCTTACTCCTTATTGTTGACTCATCACTTTGAGAATTCAGAACTTATAATGAAATAACAGGCATTTAAGAAAATCCCACCGAATGAGGGACGTCTCTTTCTTTAACTTGAAGAGCGAGGATGCCTTGTTTCTCCTTCTCTGAATCTGGAGGATCAATGCCTGAGGATTAAAGTTTACTGGGTCAGAAAGAAGACAACATAACACACCTAGATAACACCTGGATAAGTCAAGCTTTAAATTTATACATGATTGAAACAACTCATGCCATTTTACTGTATTTCTAATATCAAAAACATCACATTATTTTGTGTTTTGTGTACTACCGTAATATTAATATATATATTTTTTACATTACAGTAATGTGAATTAGATTTTTTTTAAATCCACGTTACAATAACAAGTCAATGTGCTTAAATGTCATTGAAAATATTTTTAAAAAAGATATATAATAATAATAAAATACAATAGAGCAATGTAATAAAATGTGTGCTTCTTTGGATTTTGGGGTTAAACATGACATGTTCTGGACAGGATTCATATGATTCAGATAGGCTTATAGTGGTTCTTAAGCTATTACTCACTCTGATGTCCCTGTCTCCAAGGTCTCTGTCCGTAAAAGTCTAGAGCTCCGGAGGTGGTCTCTAATGGGTCAGGTGCAGGGTAGCCCACGCCTGGCTGGAACAGTAAGAGTTGGAGATTTTGCATTACAAAATAAAATAAAATAAGATAACATTAATGATGCATTGCATTGTGGGTAGCAGTACCTCATGACTACAGAACTGCCCCGCTTGCTGCTTGCGCTCCTGTGCATAATAAGCAGCCTGTTGATAGTAGAAACCTGGGTTCTGGGTCTGAATAGCGGTGAGGCCCAGTTTAATGGCCTCATCAAACAGATCACCAAACGACTGGAACCTACAGAGACAGAAGGAACAAGCAAATGAGTCAGTGCATATATAAAATCAAGATCAGATGTCACCAAACATTGGAATCACTTATCAAATTAATTATAACATTTAATGATTTTCTCTCCGAGAAATCAGGTTTGTTGAGCAACATGCCCAGAAAACATTGCACACCGAGTCAGTTGGTGCGCTGGTTTTGTTTTTCTTACCTCATTATGTTATATATTCATAAAGTCTGTTGCGTTTTAGATCGTCATAATATTAATTACTCAACATGTACATTTCCTGAAGAAAACGTGAGTGGTGCTTGTCATGGCAAATGGGTGATTGCAAGAGAGAGCTGACATAGGGCTTGCTCATGTTGATTTGTGGTTGCTGGGTTGCTCTAAATGGTTAATAGGTGATGGCTAGATAGTTGCCAGTGTGATTTTTAAAGAATTTTCATTCTGAGTGAAAACAGCCCACTCCCTTGACTCTACAATGTTCTGATCCAGAGATCTCGCATTATTTTTCAATAGAAGTCTATGTTTTTTTTGCAAATAATTAATAATTAACAACAACAACAACTGATAATAATAAAAATCTGTTTAATGCATAACATTCAATCAAAAATAATAAAAAGTCATTTATGTTTACGCAATGGGCAGGACATCAACTGACCAGAACCACATGGCATTAACATGAGAACAACAACATTTTAATAACTGCTAATCATATAGTCAAACTCTGACTGAAAGATGGACATTTTTAGATTGGCAATTAAACCCTTGAAACAGTTAAAATCCTGATTTGTCCAAAAACATGAAATAAAAATGTGTGCATATTGCAGGGTTGAATCTTACTGTTTGGACATCCAGGCCGTGTGTTCAAACGCCAGCTCAGCGCTACCAATCTTCTTCTTGCACAGGTCGATGTGTTTGCGGAACTGAGCAATGGCATCCAGGGGGGTGTTGTGCTGAAAGCAGAGCCTGCAGATCTGTGAGAGAAGACCACCGGTAGACACTCAATAAAGAGATACATTCTGAACAAAACACAACTGAACGTGACAGTGCTATTTAGAAAAGAATAAGAACAAGAAATGAATTCTGGCCAGTTTCCTGTGTGGCGTTTAAAGCTGTTTAGATGACACCTCATACTGGCAGTGTCAACATTTCTCATTTTCGTTTAAAGTGCCCCTATTATGGATTTTTGAAAAGTACTTTTCATGCAGTGTGTAACACAGCTCTAAGTGAATGAAAACATCCTGCAAAGTTTTAAATATGAAAGTGCACCGTATATAAAGTTATTGTCTCTCAAAAGAAAGAGTCGACTCTAAATCATTGAAACGAGTCGTTTTTGAAACGAATCCCAAGCCGTTTCATGTTGACGTCAACATGAAACATTATCATATTGCCCCCCCACTTGTTGGTCTTTTCGGCAAGAGGTCCTCACAGCAGCCTGTAGCACGATGACGTAGCTGGATCAGATCCAATACGTAGTGGATGTTTGATGTGCATGTGAAGTATTGGATTTTAATGCGCATGCGCAAAGTGGGGCTGTCATTAAAGCTAGTATTTCATGTAAATTAAACTGTAATTACGAGATATATAAGTGTGTTTCATAGGCTTACACAAATTATACTGTGATTTTAAACTAGTAGTGTATTCAAACTTTATTTAAGCAAGGATGGCATAGTTTTGAATGAATGAGTTTGGTATGTAAACAATGTTTATTTTTTATTAGTTTGATTCATTTTGGAAATAAAAATCTACTAATTACAATTTTGTTTGTTCTTTATGAAAAAATGGGTTCTATTGTCTTTATTTTTTCCATAATAGTCTTATAGTTCTGCCAATAATTCGTAAAGTTCTTACTCTCTGTGCTATATGTGACAGAGTATAAAAGTTATAGGCCTACTAAAATATACGGACATCATTTTTTATACCATATAAAAAGAAGAAAAACAATCCTGTCAGTCGGGGTTCCTTATAGCCGATAGACCCGTTATCCCGGGTTATACCGGGTATTTACAGTTAATCTCATGTCCAACAAATAAATACACACATGGTCGGTGACGAGGTATATTAACACAAAGATTTTTTTTTGTGTGTTATTCATATGCAAGTGAAATCCCTGGAAATAGATAGACCTAATGGCTAAAGACCATCCATTGCATTATGAGAGCGCTCTCTTACTCTCTCTAGGGAGACTTTTTTTTTGAGTGTTTTGTATTGTATCAGACGATGTGTGAAAAGCAACCCCCTAATACCACTATACATTTATTTGACCTGTCACCTGACTGAGGCGTTATTAGCGAGGTAAAGTCTTAATATAAATGTAATGGTTTTTTTATAATTAAGGCTCGTTCACACCGGGACGAATATCGGTATGAACACAAAAGACGCGTCGAAAAACGTCGGCGATAAGCGTGCGCGATAATCGTCCCGGTGTGTACGAGGCTTGTGCCTATTGAAAATGTTTGTAATAATAGATTAGAATAATATAAAATCTAAATAAACAATGGATCAGCATTAAATATCCCCAATTAAATTTAAATAAACATAACGGATACAATCAAAAAGACATTTAGGCAACTGTCAGAGTGATGCAACGACCAGTCTCTTTTTTCTTTTTTTTTGGCCATTATCAATCATGCTTACAGTGTCCCGCGTTCCATCCTATAATAATGGATTCTACAGCACTGATGTGGGCCTATTCTCTGGCCGCTAACTTGAAATGCGGCTAAAAAAAAAAAGAAAAAAACCACCATTAAATAATATGGGCTTTGGTGAATTTTGTGTCGACCCCAGCTTTAAAGAACAATTTTTCAAATACATTTTTGTTGTCGGCATGACCGTTTTAGACCTTAAAGGTGCATGTAATGCTAGGTAATCGGTTTTTGTAATGCAGGTCAAAAAAACCAGTGTACTATGTACTGGTTAGAATTTTTTCTTACTGAGACTTAAGGCTTGTCCCTACTTTTTTTTTCCACGGAGAAATCACGCGTGATTATCGCAGACGTTTTAACACCATTGTGACTACACAAGGGCACCAAGTGAGGGTGTGCACACCAACGTGCAAAACGTTAAAAGCACCCAGTTTTAAAAAACGCCTTGGGCTTGTTTTTTTGGTTTGACGCGCCACGTTAAAAACTGGCCGACCAATGAGATTGGCACATTTGTTCACGTGCCTCGAGCTGCTGAAGTTACAGTAAAACACGACTTGGTGGCACAAAACGGTCTTGCCGAGCACACATTGATACCTAAAAACGAAGAGAAAGTAATTAGACCAAGAAGAAGCATCGAGGCAACATGAATGTAGAGCTGCTGGTCTCATTAGTGTCTGAACACAAAGGACTTTGACAAACACGACAGCGACTACAAAAATCTCAATAAGAGGGAGTTGTTATGGAGAAGAATTGCAGATCAAATAGGATTCGATGTTTATTTCTGTTTTTCATTAAGCGCCATCTATGTCACCCCCAGGGAGGGATTTGCAAACCATTCTCGGCTCATCGGTCATGTGACAAATCGCTTGGGTAGGAACACAAAAGATTCCGCGTGAAAATTAACTGTCGGCGATAAGTCGCGCGATAATGTCAGGTGGTCGAGGCTTAGTCATTAGACCTAATTGTGCGCTTTGGATAAAAGCATCTGCAAAATGATTAAATGTAAATAAAAATATGAATTTATTGTGGATGAGATCTTGTACTCACAGCGCATGCGCGGTTAAAACATTCCACGTAGGGATATAGTCCAGCCTAGTAATGTGCTCCAGGCCTGTGCCAGTGCGGACAGACGTCTTTTCACGGCGCGTCTAATGAAAGTAGGGCTGTCAAAAAAAATCAAATTTCTAATATTCGTCCGAATTTAAAATGTAAAAATCTACTTTCGAATGCAAAAACATTGCATTCGAAATTTAGGTGTGCGTTAAGGAGGCAGCCCTATCAGTGGCGCACGAGATGCGATGAAGATTTATGTGTCATTGATTGCATTTGAATGATTTTGTTAGCCTATCCAGTTGAACCCAATAGATGCGGCGCTGCTACGTTGTTCATTACAAATATTGCGGAAAAAGAGAACATCAATGCGGAGAATATCTTGTTTACATCAAAACTGAAACCAAGCCGTTAACACAGAACACATATTTCGCGCATTTTTTCTAGAGGGACATCTATCACCTTTGCACTCGAGTCTCGCACAAAAGAGCCGCATGTTTAGAAAGTCATGTAAAATTAACACAAGTTTAACTTTGAAAAAAACATATATCAAGACTTTATGGCGGGGTTTTTTCCCCATCCCACTGCATCTCATGTTTTTAAAAAAAAAATGTACTCGTGTGATTGGCTTTCGGCCCTTTGTATTAAAATATGCATACATACATGATGCGGTTTTGTTTATAGTTGTTTAAGCAACAATTAATTATAATTGATTTATAAACATTATTATGCACTTTTTTTCACAGATAGTCTGTTTTCTTTTGTTTTGTGAAACGTGCATTAGTAATATTTTGCTCAATACTCCCTCTTGTGGCCTCAGAAGAGAAGCCAAAAACTTTTCTTCACCCTAACTGAAATTATGCATTTTAAATTCGAATATAATTCGATTTTTGATAATATTTAAGTAAAAAATTCGAATTTAGTTTTTCAGCCATTTTGACAGACCCTAGAATGAAAATGCAAATTCATTCTTTGCCACTAGGTGCAGCTTTTGTGGTAAAAATAGCGGTTACCCTAGTAACGCTGTACACAAAGCAGCACTGCACTCACAAATGCTGCTTTATCAGGCATTACAAGCATGATGAAAATGAGACCAATCGGACCAATCACCACAGATTAGCTTCACGCAAAGGAGGGGTTTGGGAAAATGAATCGTTGAGCGAATCGTTTTGGAGTCGTTGAGCAAATAAGGTAAAATAAATGCATATTATAAGACAAATGAAAGTGTTTTTTGACCTTGCATGCATGACAACCTGTTGTTGGGGACTCCCAAAACATGAACCTTTCATTACCCATAATAGGGGCACTTTAACTTAAAGTACTAAAATAACTAAAACAAACAAAACCCCTAAAACTGAATAAAAACAGTAAAAATTACAAAACACACCAAAATTAAAACACAATTGTAAAAAACAAAAACAAAATCGAATTCAATATATTATTATATATTATATATCAATGTCATTAAAATAATACTGCTCAAAGCAATATGCAAGCACCATCCACACTTTCTTCACGATAAGAGGCAGTTGTTATGGACAGGAATTGCAGATCAAATAGGATTCGATGTGTATTTCTGTTTTTATTAAGCGCCATCTAATGTCAGGGAGTGAATTTGCACATTCACTCGGCTCATCGCCTGTGAAAATCGCCAGAACATCTAGTTCACCTTGTAGTTGATGAATCCAGCCATGGTTTTGATCTCAAGAATGTTGGTTTCATGAGCTCTGAGTTCATGAACGAGGCTATAAGCAGTCCTGTAATATCTGTAAGACAGCACATGGAATGTGTGCGAGTTATTATAAATAAATACAAAATAGTAGTGTCAAAATTGCTGTTAAAAGCACTTACTTGAGGGCGTTCTGAGTGTCCTGCTTTAGTTCACTGAAGAAGCCCATTTTAAACTGGTGCCTAACAAACAGCAACTAGAATTCACAGCATTCATAGGTTATTACGGTGCAAGTTGAGCTTTTTCACACTTAACAGATAACTAATTAAGAACCACAATACAAATAACAATTGTTAATTACTTATTTAGAAAGAGGCAACCGCATGCCATAATCTTCATGTAGGCTATGCATTCAAAAGAAGCTAAGAAGAACTGTGTTCCTGAATTAATTTCTTGCTTTTTACACTTGTGTATAATGCCTCTATTGAGTGTTGAGTTGTTTTTATACAATTAAATTATTTTTTAGAAAATAACTATTTTTGAGAAATTCCAGTCTGGATTCAGATCACGACATAGCACTGAGTCTGCACTGTTAAAGGTGCACAACGATATTGCTCGGTTTGTTGAGGCTAAGTGCCCTGTTATTCTAATGCTACTTGATCTCATGGCGGCCTTTGATACAGTGGACCATGGAGTCCTTCTGTCTTGCTTTAATCACTTTGTTGGCATTCGGGGTATGCATTGGCATATTTGACCAATAGAACCTTTTCTGTAGTGATTGGGGACTCCTCGTCCTCCACCACTTCTCTCTCTTGCGGGGTGCCACAAGGCTCTATTCTCGGGCGCATTTTATTTTCACTTTAAACTATGGTTAGAACAAAATTTCCTTCACCTAAATGAAGAAAAGACTGAATATATTTTATTTGGAGAGTCTGTAACTTCTGACTTTGATGCGCTGACTTCAAAGCTTAGACCAACTGTCAGAAATAAGTTAAGCTAAGTCTTTTGGCCAAGGTCAAACCATTTTTGAATCGCTCTGACCTTGAAAAAGCTATTCATGCTTTTATCAGTTCAAGATTAGATTATTGTAATGCACTTTATGTTGGTGTCTCACAGTTGTCCCTCAGTCGCCTTTAGCTGGTGCAGAATGCTGCGGCCAGTCTTTTAACTAACACACACAAACATGAGCACATCACCCCAATTCTTTATTAGCTCCACTGGCTTCCAGTTTCTTTTCAATTTTATTGTTTGTTTTTAAAGCTCTTAATGGCCTTGTCCCACCTTATGTAACTGAGATGCTGGCTTTTCGTTAGCCAAACAGGGCTCTTAGATCAACAAATCAACTTTTGCTGGAAGTCCTGAGGTCACGGTACAAATACTGGGGTGACCGGGCTTTTTCTGTAGCTGGACCCAGACTCTGGAATAAGCTTCCCCCCGATATGCGCACCATTACTGACCTGGGCCTTTTTAAAGCTAGGCTTAAAACGTATTTATTTAGACTGGCTTTTAATATCTAGCAATGTTGTGACATTTTTGTGTATTTTATGTCATTTTTGTTGTTGGCTTATATATTTTTTTATTGCTCTGTTTTTATTGGAAAGCACTTTGGTTCACCTTGAGTGTTGTAAAGGGCTGTATAAATAAATGTTGATTGATTGATTGTTAGGAACTTCATTATAAAGGCCATTTTTGAAGAAATTCAGGTTTTATATTTGCAGTCGGGCTCCTGGTTACCTGGTGTGTAGTTTTATTGAGGAACTCCTTGTGAGATTTCACTCTCCTGATCTCATTGTAATAGTAGGTCTGTGCATGTTCGTAGAATGCGTTTTCCAACCTGCAGAAATATAAATGCATGACACACAAAACTAAGGTGTGAAGATGCAAGTCTGTCGCTTCGGTCATGTAATCTAGGCTGCGATAGTGAGGCTATATCAACCATATTTTTAACATAGAAGAGGGTGCAGCCATTTGTAACTTGAATGTATGAGGCTCCAGTGTCATATGCTTCAAGTTGTTTTAGCTGTACAAAAACAGTCTATTATGCTGCCTGATATTGCAGACTGGCATAGATTCTAGAGAAACTCTAACCTAATGATGTATCCCACCAGGTGGTCAGTATGGGGCAGGACAAACAGGGACTTCCCAGACAGGTCACAGGCACCACATAGAGCAGAAGCCCTCTCAGATGCCACCAGATCTTCACCTGAGACACAACCACATCTTCACCCATCAACATCTGCTCAAGACATACACCGAATTTCCTGTATCATGGATTTCAGTTTTGTGATACCTGGTGGGAGAGGAGTTTTCTTCTGAATCAAAACAACAGCGACCTTCGTGTTTCTTCCTTGTAAACTTGTCCTGTGAGAAATAGATATATCTCAGAGCAGCAAACAACAAGAACAAAAAACACCTGTTAGGATTTGTCCCAATGTCTCTTTTTATATTTTACATTTTAGTTTAGTAACTTTTTAATTTTGCCTTTGACATTTTGTTTTAGTCTTATTTTAAATATTTCTATTTAGCTATAATTTATTTTTTATTTCATTTTAGGTTTTAGTAACTTTATGTGTTTGCCATTTTTATTAGTTTTTGTCTTTTTAAAAATGTCTATTTAGCTTTAATTTATTTTTAATTCAGTTAACTAAAAGTTAGTTTTAGTCATTTTAGTTCTTCAAATTATTTGAGTTTAAAAAATTTTTAAAGTTAGTTTTTTCTAAATCTAATATTCATATTTATTTTAGATCAGCTTTACTTCAATATCCAAGAACTATTTTAATAGTTTAACAATAATGCCAAATTGAGCATTGTGACCTTTTCATAAAACTATACCTGACAATTTCCACTTTGGTTGCACATTCGGATTGCTTTTCCTTCCATTGTGGATCATCCCAGTCCAGCTCATAAAACAGCACGACCAGCGCAGGCACCAGGTTGAGATGTTTATTCATCCAGCCCGTCTTCAGTATCCCTTTCGGGATGTACCACTCATATGATGTTCTCTAACATAAAAAGAAAGTGTGTTAGCAAACCAAGTCAACACAGTTACACAACAGCCCAGTAGTGTCCAAAATTATAATAATTATTTATAAAGAGCATAAAGAATTTTAAAAAATATCTTTAGAAGATTTCAAAGCTCTTTTGTCTCACCTTGGCTCTGCACTTTGGATACTCGTGGTCTCCGGGAATAACTTTAAAAGAGATGGGCACTCTGTCTGCCCGCCGGTTGGCACAGAAGGCATCCCATATGGCTCTGTGGATGGCATTATAAACCACGTCTAGTCCTGTCAGAGCCACAAAGGCCATGGGCCTGCAGCACAGCTCTGGGGGAAGATCCCATTGAGCTGGACTCATGATGCCTGCGAACAGACCACCTGACCAGCACAAAATAAACACAAATCAAGTCAATATAGACTGCATTGAGAGGCAAGTACAGCATGCGAGTCTAAGACGTTTCTTTCAATTGATATGGGTTGTTCATTGGAGATAGATGACCATGGTTTATGTTCAAGGATCCAGCAGACAGTGACTTGAACAACAGAAATCTTGGGATATGAAGACAGGAAATAAACGACACGCTGACAAATACACATATTAGTCTTTTAAGAGTATAAGATAAATCTAATGACATTTTTGTTGCAAACCGTCAAAGGATAAACTGCAAAGCATCCGATTCCTTCAATTGTTGTCACCCGTGACAGCTGATGCTACTCTGTGAATGCTAAAGCTAACGCTCAGTAACAGCCTGTTAAACAACATTAATATGCGCAGCGCAGTCACTTATAACAAGTAAATATTAGTCTATGAGCTCGGAGGTATTTACCTTTAGTTTCAAGTAGTGTTTTGCTCGGTTTTCAGCAGGCTGGCCAAGCGTTACATTTATGTACAGCTCTTGTTTTTAATTCAAACCCCACCTTCACCGACATATGACTGCTTCTTCTTTCGGCGGCTTTTCGCGTTGTTTTACAGGAGACGCGTTTCTTTACCGCCACCTGCTGGACTCACCCTGCGCTTACAGCACTTCAGGCTGGTCTCAATGTGGCCTACTATCACTCCGCCTAAAGTAGTACTTCTTTCGGTGAAGAATAAGTACACAACTTTGGTGGGTAGTGGAAGGTATTTTTTTTTTTTTTTATTAAGTACAAAATCTGAATACAGCAAACTGGCATTAATTAGTATACAAAAAAGTTTCTGGTATGGAAGGCTCAACACAATAGAATCATAATCAAATCATATAACAAAACATTCCAAGAAACATAAAATATAAAATAAAAATAAATTAAATAATAAAAAATACATAATTACAACAAATTATATAATACAAACAAATTAAGTAGTTTTACTGCTTTTGGATTTTTCATTTTACTAAGGGCATCTGAGAAGTATTTTACATCAATTTTAAATACAATAAACAAAGGAGGGGATTTAAAATATCTACATCCGACTGGATATAACCGCCCAGTCCCATTTGGCTAAGTCAGTTAGTAAATATGGAAGTAAAGTAAAATCATACGAAGATAGGAAAGCAGGCAGAGCAGAGCACTCTTTGGTTATTCCATATATTACATCTTGTAAGGTTAGAGTGAAACCATCAGCAACCACACCCTTCTCTACCATCCAGTCCTGCAATGCTTTCCAAAAAGACTGCAACAAACTACATGTAAAAAATACATGTTCTGTATCTTCAACTACATATTTGCATTAATAACAGGGCTCATTTTCAAAATTAAATTTTGAATGTATTAATGTATTGGAGGGATATATCTCATTTAATATTTTAAATTGCATTTCTTTTACCTTGGGGAGAATAGGACATTTTAGATAAGATGTTCTGAAATATTTAACAGTGTTTTTATCAAATGTATGATCTAATTTATTTCTTAATATTTGACAAGGGTAGCACGACTGGATGATATATTGTCTTATATATTTGTTAGTGCAGAGTTTGTTTTCTATCTCAATATCACCAACATATAATAAAAGAAGGACTGCAGTAATTTTTGAGTTGGAAAGAGAACATCTCATTATTTGTGTCGACTGCAAGTGACGTCGCAGGTATTGGAGAGTGCAAGTGGCGATTGCAAGTGACGTCGCAGGTATTGGAGAGTGCAAGTGGCGATTGCAAGTGACGTCGCAGGTATTGGAGAGTGCAAGTGGCGATTGCAAGTGACTTCGTAATTTAGTTTATTTTTTCTTGTCTTCACTTCCTGGCTACTGTTGTAAAATGTTGAGAGATTCAAACAAAAAGTAATCAAAAAATAGAACAAAATAAAAAATAATAAAGACTGCAAGTGACGTTGCTAGTGGAAGTGCAAGTGTCTGAGAGTGCAAGTGTCTGAGAGTGCAAGTGTCTGAGAGTGCAAGTCTGAGAGTGCAAGTGTCTGAGAGTGCAAGTCTGAGAGTGCAAGTGTCTGAGAGTGCAAGTGTCTGAGAGTGCAAGTCTGAGAGTGCAAGTGTCTGAGAGTGCAAGTCTGAGAGTGCAAGCGTCTGAGAGTGCAAGTCTGAGAAGTGCAAAGTGTTGAAGAGTGCAGTGAGAGTGGAAGTGTCTTGAGAGTGCAAGTCTGATAGAGTGCCAGAGGTCTGAGCGTGCAAAGTCTGAGAGTGCGAAGTGTATGATGAGGTGCACGTCTGGAGTGCAAGGTCCTGAGAGTGCCAGTCTAGAGGCAAGTAGTTCTGGACTGAGAGCAAAGGCCGTCTGGAGCATGTCAAAGTGGATCTGAGAGTGCAAGTCTGAGAGTGATAAGAGAGAGCAAGACTGTCACAGAACGCAGACCCCTTCTCGAAACTCTGGGCTTAAAGAAAATTTCGAGTTCCCCACTCGTAATAACGACTTTGTGGTGGCGTTCATGTGCGTTTAACTGGTAAATACGATCTATCCGACATGACTTGAACGCAGCATAAGCCTCTCTACCTAACCGCCGGTCGCGCACATCCGCCATGTTTGTAGTTTTCTTCTTCTTCTTCTTCTTGTTTTATGGCGAATAACTCGATATCAAATCGCCACCTACTGTACTGGAGGTCAAGTAAACTTTCATAGGTGAAGAGTCTGAAATTTGAATACCTATTCTCTCCAATCTATGGCGCACTCAGATCACGTGCTCATGCTAGCGCTGCGTGTTCAGCTCCTCTAACACTTGTTTGTAGTTTTAACGCGTTTTATTCGTGTTTGTAGTTCTGGACAGAATCCTTCACCAAAGCGCAATGGATTGTGGGCAATATTAGCCATTAAAGTGTGCACGGATCCACACTTCAAAAATCGACCTGAAATAGTAGACCACCCGGGGGCATAATCTTTTCAACATACTATGCTTTGGGACACACTTATACTAATCTCACATACTATTTAGGATGATAGTATGAACATTGAGACGCAGGGTATGTTTTTGACAGAGCATACTAGCCTTTACATTATTACTTAGCATATCTTCTTCTATGGCAAAAAATCGAAAGTTGTATGCTCGACGACGGGTGCGCGCATCAGCATATGACAGTTGTGAGAAATAGTCTTA
The DNA here is from genome assembly GCA_018155175.1 of Sinocyclocheilus anophthalmus. NCBI lineage: Eukaryota > Metazoa > Chordata > Actinopteri > Cypriniformes > Cyprinidae > Sinocyclocheilus > Sinocyclocheilus anophthalmus. The sequence goes on along the minus strand of JADLZN010002388.1, from coordinate 133,705 downwards.
GAAGTGATTGTCTTACCGAGTGGAATGGGAAAGCTAACGAGTGGCGAGCGTGCGAGTAATATTTGTAATCGTTTGTTTACTGAGGTTTATTTAACCATATATATATATATATATATAATGATTTATATATCTATAATATATACTACATATCTCTGGTTTTAATCATAAAGTAGTATGAATCACGAATGCCGTAATGTAGCGGAGAGTATTTAAGAGTATTGTGTAGAGCTACAAATTCATGATATGCATGATTTTTATCGCAAGCCCCCCCCCACCAAAAGAAAAAACAGCCACCATTAATTCCAGTACCAACACACAAGTGTTATAATTACAAAGATGTAGAGCAATGGAGTTACCTATTCGAGAAGTATACAAATTATGATCATAATAATGAGAGTACTATCTATTTTAGGTCTAAAATATCTAGGATTCTCTATATGACGTATTTTAGGTATAAATACCAAGACTTATAGATAATATAAAAATATAGCGAATTAAAAGTTGTAGCATGTATGTATTATAAAGATGCATGAAACTAGCTGGATCACTACTCTTATATTAATTTTTTAAACAACAACAACAACCAATGAATTAATTAATTATGTAGTATTATCATTATTATTATTATAAACAATAATGTATTTGTTATTCCATTTATCAAAATAAAACTGTTTTGCTAAATTACAACGATATAGAGAAAAATATGGTTATGAATATGCATTTATATTATAAATATGTAAGAAACTAGCTCGAGCACTAATACAATTTCATTCGTTTTTAAATAACAACAACAACAAACAATAATAATAATAACATCATTTTTATTATCTTCACTTGAAAAAAAAAGTTTAAAAGTTGCATCGTTCCCTGTTTTCTTAGCGCCCCTAGCGTTCATCTGCGCATGCGCAGTGACGTTTAACGTGTGCGCCGCAGTAGCTGCAGTTCCGTCCCAGGTTCATCATCGGCTGTCTGGAGCACCATGGCCGATAAAGCACAGCTACAGGAAGCGATTAAAACACAAGGAGAGGTCGTCAGGAAACTGAAATCAGAGAAAGCGAGTAAAGAACAGGTTAGTATGAGATCTGAAGCGTTTCAAAGCTTAATGACGGAACACATGGTGTGTTCAATGCGATCAATGGCTGCCTGCTGTATCTTTCATGTAAGGAAACGGGACATCATACATGTTTACGTCTCGTCTCCATGACAGGTTATGATCTGTTGTGTTGGTTTTAATTTATTCCATTGTCTTCCATTGTCCATTATTTAATGAATGTTATTCTGTATTAGACATGCGGCATGATGCTAACTGTTTACCAGCTGATGCAATCTGTCAGTCATGGTGGACATCATTACTGGATGGATGGATAAATACAAATGTAATGGTATTATAAAGTGCATTCAGTTATAGTGACTGCTGTAGATTTAGAATGAAAATGTGACGCTATTGAGTGTCCAGTGATAAATCACGTGATCAGTGATTGAAAATGAGACTCATTATTGTAAAGTATGTCTATAGTACACATCTAAAACATAGAAATATGAAAAAAGACCCATGGCAAGTGTATGTAAAAGAGAGACAAGTTAAGTCATATATGGTGTATTTATATTTCATGGGGTGTTAAAAGGGCCCTAATAACAGTTATGTGCTCAGCTAAGAGCTGGCGTGTTTCTAGCTCAGTTTGGGGATGCTGGTTGATTTTGACGGCCTCCTCTCATGTTTTGCTTCCTCATTGCTGTGATGCCTTTCTTATGGGCCCCTAGTGACAGGGTTGCTCACCACTTTTCTCCTGTTCTTCCTGCTTGTTGACACGGATACCACCATCATCATCATCATCATCATCGCTGCACACCTGGATTATCCTCACTGTTTGTGGGATCGGATGGTTCACCTGCTTTTGGACTGTAATGGTGTTGTGATTTTGCTGTGTGTTTGGACTGTGCATAATGAACGCTCTGGGGCTGGTCTCCTTGCGGCTGTGTGCTGGACTCATGGGCCATCGGTCTGCTGTGAACCTGCCATTTCTGCGCTTCTCCTCTGGAATGACTTTATCACAGGTACTTTTTTTTTCAGTCACAGTCCAGTCACTGCTTATCTTATGAATTTTAGCTGTACATGCTGCCTGTCGTCTGCTCACGTCCTGTTTCCCCATCCAAAACAATACTGAACTTATTGAAGAACAAAAATAAATGTACTAAAAGGCTGAGAAAACAGCAGGTAATATTTAACTTCAAAGTCAGACAAAATAAGATATGTAATTCTTCTATGGGGCACATTAGGATAAAAAGAAAAAAAAAAAAAAAAATACTTTTTTTAAAACAAAGATGCATTTAATTGCTCAAAAGTAACAGTGCAGATGTATGTAATGTTACAAATAATTTATTTTTCAAATAAAACCTGTTCTTTTGATCTTTCTTTTAATCAACGAATCCTGAAAAGATGTATCATGGTTTTCACAAAATATTAAGCAGCACAACTGTTCACAGCATTGATAATAGTAAGAACAATTTCTTGAGCATCAAGATTTTAGCATTAATAATAAGAAAAATTCTTGAGAAGAAAATCAGCACATTCGAAAGATTTTTGGAGGATCATGTGACTGAAGCAGTGGCTGTTGTAAATTCAGCTTTGCATCACAGGAATAAATACATTTAAAATAGTCTCAAAATAGAAAACTGTATTTGAAATTGTAATGAAAGGCTGAGAAACTAACAGGTCACTTGAAATCATGTTTTTTCACCCCCCATAATTTTGATTTCCTTCATGCAGACAGAAATGAAATCATCATCTTATTTGGACAAAATAATGAATAATAATAATAAAACAATTTAAAACAACAAATACCATTATGATGTATTGAGATATTTTGCATTACAAGAGAATTGGGGTAAAAATATTAAAACATTTTTAGGGAAAAAAAATCACAAGGGGAAAATATATCCACAAAATGGGGTTCTTTTTAATTTTGGGCTAAAATATGGCCTAGATATTTTCTTGACAAGTTTCATAATTAACCCAGAAGCATTTTTTGCATTTTCATTGCTCTGAAGGTAAAAACTCTTTGTACTGTTTGTTTTTCAGATTGATGAAGAAGTGGCCAAGCTCTTGCAGCTCAAAGCTCAGCTTGGAGGAGATGAGGGAAAACATGTGTTTGTTCTCAAGACAGCCAAGGTATATAAACAACTGACATTTTAGACACACAGGTTTGTTTGAAGTGAGCCATTTCGCAGTGAGCTATATCTTTAATTTCTTCTCTGTAGGGGACCAGGGACTATAACCCCAAGCAAATGGCTATCAGAGAAAAGGTTTTCAATATCATCATCAGCTGCTTTAAACACCATGGTGCTGAAACCATCGATACCCCCGTTTTTGAGCTGAAGGTCTCTTTAGCAGTTACACATTAATTTGTGCATCACATAATTGCATTCATTCACCATAATGACCCTGTTTATTTGTGTTTCTGTAGGAAACATTGACGGGGAAGTACGGCGAAGACTCCAAACTCATCTACGATCTGAAGGACCAGGGAGGAGAACTTCTGTCTCTGAGATATGACCTCACTGTATCCATCAGACATGCGTTTATTGATCTAATATTGAATCTTTTTGCAGACACATAGCTGGTGGGGAAAGTCAGATTGATTTGCATCTGTTAACTTGCTAGATTTAAACTTAAATTACCATTTTTCTCCAAGGGACAGAAATGATCAAGTGAAAGCCAGAAAAGCATCAACAAACAAACAAGTCGTTGCATATTCTCAGTGTTGCTGAAATCTGAGTGCTTTTTTTATTGCTGTAAAAGCTATTTTGGATTGTGCTTAAAATCACTAGCATATGGCCAAATGTATGTGTACAATCTCACCATAACTGCATAACATTCTTTGAAGACTCAACAGTGCTGCTGTCAGCATTTGGCTCCTTGACTTTTTTCTCCTCAGGTCCCATTTGCTCGCTATCTCGCAATGAATAAAATCACCAACATTAAGCGCTACCACATTGCTAAAGTGTACCGCAGAGACAACCCAGCCATGACCCGGGGCAGATACAGGGAGTTCTACCAGTGTGTGAGTACCTCACTCTAAAACAACCCCTCAATAAATTAGCTGTTACTATTATTATTATTATTACTTGGAGTAGTATATGTTAATGTAAAAAATATTGTGTATATAACTTGTTTGTTTGCTGGTTTTTGTTGTATTTGTTATACTTGTATTTTTTGAAATAGTTTTTGCCATGAAAATAGCCTAAATAAAAATATACTACTACTTGTAGTAGTAATAGAATTATTATTATTCATTTGAATGTAAATAATTCTTGATCTTTGTGGCTGCAGGATTTTGATATTGCAGGTCAGTATGATGCCATGATCCCTGATGCCGAGTGTCTGAAAATTGTCTACGAGATCCTGAACGAATTAGATCTTGGAGATTTTCATATCAAGGTCGGTTGCTGGTCGACATGAGGAATTCGCAGTATTATGGGCTGTGTCCGAAAGCTGAAAAATGCTGTGCTGCAAGGGCAACAAAGGGCCATTCATATCCAGACCTTGTCGCATCCTGTTTGCTGAGATGCTTTCATCTGATTGATTTTGAAGGCAGCATAGATGTATCCTTTGCTGCCTATACCCTATCCGGGTGCATCCATCCGTGGACAGTTGTCTAAAATAATAAAAATGGCGTCTAAATGTTGCAGTGTGTAACCAACCTGACCAACTTTGTGCACTTTTGAAATAGTTTCTAGTGAGAAATTAGTATTGTAGTAATTAAATATTGTCTTAGTTCTAATTCAAAGCTCTCTTATTGTTGAGCTAGGTAAACACTATTCAGGGGCCGTTCACATATTGCGTCTTTGCGCGCTCAAGTCGTCTATTTCACATGTCGACGCGCCGAGGCGGCGCTCATAATGGCCGGGTCATGTGCAAAACCCAAGAAAGCCAAACCAATCAGCTTATTCCTTCCGAACAACATATTGAAAGCTTAGCCAAGATGGAGGAATGGCTGATCATAGCTGTACAGGGATAGCCGTTTTTAAATAAATTTAGTAGCAGAGCAAGCAATTTTTAGTGCTGCAAATCCATTTACACTTTGCTGAAACTTCCACGTCTTCATGGAGAGGGCAGGTCATGGTTGCTTAGCAATGGCAGACGCCACTGGAGCGCGAGCTCCCGAGCGCTTTGGAAAGAAGGAGAAAGCAGCGCGACTGGCGTTTTCACGTGTGAAAGCACCCCATTTGCTGTGTGCCAACTTAGAATTTTGTTGCTAAATTAGGAACTTTTCAGACTACCCTAGCAACTTTTTTTTCCAAAGCACCTAGCAACAAATTTAGCTATTTTTAAAAATGTATTTGGCAGTTTTAGCAACGTTTGATAAGTGACTCAAATGATTAAAAGGCACACATTTTCCATCTAAATTATGCAAAAAGAGGAAACCGAAGATGCCTAGAAGTACACACATCACGTGAATTAAGTTACTGCTATTAGCAATTGCTCAATTTAACAATAATAATTTAATAATTGTTCATTTATGACACACCTTAGCTTGTACCTGCGATTGTTGATCAGTTAGTACATGTAAGAAAAATATCTAGAAAAACGGAAAAGGCACTAGTAATTTTCCAGGATATTATGTTAGGAAATCAATGCGAGTGTAACCAACACACAAAGATACAATGCGTAATTAAAATGTGTAAACAAACAAACGGGAATTTTTTTTCCATTAGAGTGTAGCATAACTGACTACTAATAAAATGCTTTAAACACTATAATGGTCAGAATGGTAGTTTTACTAGTTACAGCTAATAAAAAAATACGTGGTAGTGTTCAAGAAATGATTGTATGACAAAAAAGTTATTTATATTTTAACATTATATCAGTTAATATTTTTACGAACAAATCTAAATTAACATATAAAAATATCAATTTTTTTAATGTAGTGACACAATTTTGCGTCGTGATGTATTATGATCTCACCAAGACATCACAACGTCATTTAGCAACAAATCGACCTTCCTTTAGCAATTTCCCCTGAAAATTAGTTGGCAACACTGCCCTTATGCTGCCTCAGAAGCCCGTCCTAAATTGTGCTTGCAGAGTCAGTGAGGCAACGTGTCAGCTTTCAGAAGCAGCTATGGTCATTAGTCTTTGTAGAACCTCTTGTTGTGTATTTATCAGTTTGAGATGGGATATTCACTGTTGTGGTGTTTCAGGTGAATGACCGACGCATTCTAGATGGAATGTTTGCTGTGTGTGGTGTTCCTGGCGAGAAGTTCCGCACAATCTGCTCCACAGTGGACAAACTGGACAAGGTGAGAGATCAAACTTGAGCATTAACATTAGGTGACTGGAGAAATGCTTTCTGTTACTAGAGAGTTTGCTTAATAAATGTTTGAAATAATAGAATGCATTTAAGGTAGGGCTGGGTATTGACACAGTATTTAAGAATCAATTCTATCAAGTCTTTGATTTGATTCGATTGCGATTCAATTCATTATCCATGAATTTGAATGTATAACAGGTACAGTGCATTTCAGTTATTTTACAATCTCTAAACTTTTTATAATTATTATTAAATCATGTAGAATCTAAATAAAAATAAGAATATTAATATTAATTTTATACTCAACAAGCTGTAAATTTACAGGGAACCGTCAGTTGGTATATACTAAATATGACGGTTAAAATTAACAACAGTCCATATTCAATCAACTCTCAAAAACAACTGTATACAAACATTTAAAATTGCACAAATGCAGTGTTCTATCACACTTCCATACATAATTGTTCTAGTGTCCAGTGTGTTGCTGAATTAATGAACATTAAAACGATGGCTGTCATAAGTTTTCATGTCGTTTATTGTATGTTTGAATATACCGTACTTTTCGTCTCACTCCCCCCCATCGTTTCAAACTCCAAACAATAGGATAAAAGGTAATTCCGCAATGCCTGATCTTATCACAATGAATGTGAGTTGTGGCGTTCGCCTTCTGTTCCTGTAGACAAAGAGGACCACTTAGTAGTCGCTTCCACCAAACGATGGTACAGCGATCTTGTCACTGAACATTAACTACTGTCAAAGCAGAATTTATTGTTTGAATTTTGTGATAAAATTAGCACAATATGAAAGCTGAGACTTCATATCTAAAGTAGCAAAGCACAAAGCTTATTGGGATTATTGAATAGTAGGCACGCTACAAATGATTTGTGATTTGATTGAACCCAGCCCTAGTTTAAGGTTTAAAGACGTGCGCGTTGTGTTTGTAGATGGCTTGGGAGGATGTAAAAAAGGAGATGGTGAATGAGAAAGGTCTTTGTCCGCGGCAATGTGGACACGCTCGGCGCCGTCGGAGAGATGTCCGCACACCTGCCGGGGTGAGGGTACGCGGAAATCAGGATATCACACCCCCGAGACAATTCACAACAGTCGCTCCATAAGCCACGACAGTTCGAAGCGGCGGGAGGAAAAGCGATAAAATGGCCGAGCGGCTGCTCTAACACACTGGACCCCCACTGGCCAAGGAACCAAACAGGCCTGCGACGGCGCGCACAGTTGAAGATGTTCTTCAGACCTGAGCTAACTTGCAGGTCACAGTACAGGTGGACAGGTCAGCGAGGTCAAATCGAACATGGCGATCGAACGACAAATTCAGTATTTCACGTGCTAGGCTAATACTGAACAAACGGTGTGTAGTGAACAGTGCGTATATCAAGGGCAGTCTGTTCTAATGAAATATATTATCCAATCAAATAATGCTCGTGATCTGGTCTTAATTTTGTTCGGGCGATTAGCAAACAAAAGAGAAAAACTTTACAAACAAATTTAACTTGAAAAAGAGTGTCATAGTAATTTACGTCATCACCGTCTGATTATTTCTTTGTATGCTCACAAGTGCATCATTCCTTATCGGTGCTATTAGGATCCATTAAGGATAAGACAGATAATAAACCACTATAGAAAGAGTGATTAATAGCAGGGGGTGCATCTAGGTCATGAAAAAATTCAGTAAATGCAGTTGTAATTTTGTTCATTTCTTTTTTCACACCCATTCACTGTCTGCCTCTGTGATCTTGTTCTTTTCGTTTGCCCTCATTAATTTTAAATATCGCTCTCTCTCTCTCAGGTGGTGTTTGATTTGAGTCTGGCGAAGAGGACTGGACTACTACACTGGTGTGATTTATGAAGCCATTCTCTCCCAGACCATCCCAGCGCCCGCAGAGCAGAACGGGGCGGATGAGGCTGGCGTGAGTGTTGGTAGCGTGGCTGGTGGAGGGCGATACGATGGTCTGGTGGGCATGTTTGACCCCAAGGGCAGGAAAGTGCCCTGTGTTGGCGTCAGCATTGGGATTGAGAGGATCTTTTCCATCATGGAGCAGAAGGCCGAGGTGAGTAAGAGAAAGAGGGGTAGAGGTGTATAATACTTTTTAACAATTTTTTTTGTCTGGTTTTGGAAGCTTGTTGTAGAAGTAATTAAATATATGAAATGGCATTGAACAAAAAACTGGGATATTAGTTCGTTAAATGTTAATGCTTTTTAACATTTAGAAGATACAATGGTTTATTTTTAACATTTATTTTAATTTAGTGAGATTGTAAAATTTACGTAATTTTTTTTACTGTATTCCACTATTTTAATATGAATTTAACATTTAAAACTGGAACTATTAATGGTTCATGTAAATATCCAATTATTAAAAAAAAAAATACATTTAGAACATTGTTAATTTAATGATTGTTATTATTATGATATTAATTTATTTCTTCATGTCGTTTTTATTTATTCTTTAAGGTATTTTTTTTAAACATTGGGAAGATTGAATTTTTAAAAAAAAAAAAATATTTAATACTATTCTGTTATGGAGTACTTTTTTTAGAACGGTTGTGCACTGTTCAGATTAAAAAGGCTATTTGTATGTCATCTTCAATGTAAATATTTTAAAAATATTAATGTATTATTCTGGTAACTTATTTAAAATTACTAAATGCTGTTTTTTCTCCTCTGTGAGTTCATTTTTGGAATGGGCCACGGTTTTTATTATGATAGGGTAATTTATGATCTGTGAAGATTAAGGTTATTTTGAAATATTTTAGTCTATAATTATTTTTATACACTAAGAACATTTTTTCGAATGTACCACTGTGTTTAATATGAAAAGAATTTAGACATGGGACTGTTTCATCTCTCCAGACATTCAGAGCAGGTGCGCACATGAAAACGCAAGTGTGTGGCATCGGCGAGCCCCGGCAGAAGAACTTCTAAGAAGAGCGACCAGGTTGACAGCGAGCTTTGGAACGCCGGAATACAAGAGGTTTGTATGCTTCAAGAAAACCACATGATGTGGAGTTGTTGTGGATCTCTCGTCTTGAGCTATGCATTATGTGCTACAGGTTGAAGTTTTATATAAGAAAAACCCGAAGCTGTTGAGCCAATTGCAGCACTGTGAGGAAACTGGGATTCCACTGGTGGCCATTTTAGGAGAACAAGAACATCAAAGACGGAGTCGTCAAACTGCGCAATGTGGCCAGCCGAGAAGAATGCGTTTTGTAGTCTCGCAGATTGTTTACAATTTGTCATGCATTTTAACAAAACATTTTGACTGACTGATTATAAAACAATTTTACGCCTTATTTCAAACAGGGTACATTTGTCACACATATGCATTGCCGTGGGGTATCTTCTTGATAAATAAATAGTTATTTTCATTTTATATACCTCAATTTGGAGTCCGAGCAAATAAAAATTAGAAATGTTTAAAAATCACTAACATGTGTCTGGTTTCCTGTAGGTTGATGTGCCCAGAGCAGATCTGGTGGATGAGATCAAAAAAAGGACGTTGTAGTCTTAAAAACAGTCACCATATAGACGGAGGACAGTGGACCCATTTACAATTGTGTCAGTAATTAAACATTAAGGACAAAAAAATATTTACAACTCATTGCCTGCTCTTTTAAAATGCGCTTGGATTGTCAGATCTATCAATAAATGAGTATCTAAGATATTTTGTTTGTCTTATCTTTGTGTCAGTCATATTTGTTTTAATGCCACATGCAAGATGCTACTTTTACATTGTCTCTAGGCCTACATTCTATGTAACTTTGTCTTTAAGACAGCCATAAATATTGTATTGCAAATTAATATTTAAATGGGTCATATTATGCTGCTAAAAATAAAATTATTTTGTGTATTTGGTGTAATGAAATGTGTTTATGCAGTTTAAGGTTAAAAAAAAAACATTATTTTCTACATACTGTACATTGTTTCTCCTCTATGCCCCGCCTTGAAACGCGTCGATTTTACAAGCTCATGGTTGAAAAGCAAGTGTGCTTGATTGGCAAGCTAATCCATGTGCGTTGTGACTTGGCGGAAGAATACCTCACGGTGTGACCGGAAACTGAAGAGCATATACGACGAGAACACAGCTCCCTACTAGAATGCGGGTATGGTTGAAGGGGTATGGGAGCCAAGAACATAGTGATTAAAGCGAAGGACGCGGCTTTTGTCCGGCTGGAGCGATGATTCAAAAACGTGAAAAACCCAGTATCAACGAGGCATTGGTGGATCAAGGGGGACATTAATTAACGGAATTAACGATTATGTAATTTTACGCATTGCATCGCACCGCGTAAACGTAAAACCATGTCTGATTGTGACGGAGAAATAGAACTGACAAAACAACAAGCCCACTATACACTGCCCAAAAAACTCCGCTGTAAATATAAAAAATATAAAAAACTCTGGTAATATAAAAATGTAATTACGTATGAAGCCGGTATTGTAGTTTACTCTACCAGGATCAGGAAACGGTCTTCTATAAAATGTGCTGCACACATCTGTATTTTTGGGTTGAAGTGTTCTGGAACAGTGTTTTCTTAACCACTGATTTCTAGTCGTGTCCATTTTTGGAGGCCAAACAAAGTAGTTTCGCTTCACAATGAAAACAGAGTCCACACACGGGCCTAGAGGAACCAAGAAAGGGGGCTAGAGAGCGCAGAAGCGGCGGCTTGAGAACAGCGCAGTGGCGGATTCGATTAGTGAAGGAGCGCTTGCGGCAACAATGTGCGGACCACGGGCTGGCTGCTTAGTCCACGGCCAAAAGCCGATCCGGGACCACCAGCACAAAAGGTTGTGCATTCTCAGCAACCAACACGGACAGCTTAAGGCATGACGAAGAGATATCGCCTCTTTTGGAAGGCAAACAAAGTAGTTTCACTTTCACAAAAACACAGTGTCTCCACGACATGGCAGCGGCGGCAACAACAATACTACAGCAAGAATAAAAGTTATGGCTTCTTTCTTTGCGTGAACATTGGGAGGCGTTGGTAAACTCTCCCACATAGTGAGTAGATATGGGGGGTGTTAGAACGAAGCAATTTTGGTAGGTGTGGCGACTCTTAACTTATAAAGATATCTCTTTGGATTTGGAGACTATATAGTCTTTGCAACTTACAGATCTCTTATGCACCAAAGCTTGTAACAATCAGAAAAAATTTAAAATGCAAATTCATAAAGACCCCTTGAAAGTCAATCCGTAATAATTGTAAAAAAATAAAAGTAAAAAAAATCTAAATTGAATACAGTAGTGTAAATGTATTAGACAAAGTGTGCTAATATTACATTTTAATAAAAGGTTCTAAGTTCTCCCGAGCCAATTAAGTTGCGATTATACAGCTTAAAAAAACACACACAAAAAAAACACCCTTCACAAAAGTGAATATTTTTAGTTTTACATTTAAATATAGATTAATGCCATTAATGATAATAAAATTAAGAATGTATTTGTCAATATATAATAAAAAAAAAAACATTTTAGAAAGACATCTAAACAACCCATGTGATTTGAGGTATCATTCATATCTGTAGCCATTTTCTGCATGAATGTTTTCACGTCTTACCACAAGTATGAACAATAGCAATATAGCCAAGTCATAATCAGGGACTTGAGTCTACACAAATTATTTCTTGAACAACTTATTTACTGTACAAAAGTCATTTAGTCAGTACAACCCATCAAACATGGAAACGAGCACACCATGCAAAGTCAACAAACGTGACAAACACGCAAAACAAATCGTGAAAAACCAAATACGGTGAAAAACTCAAAATAAGCGGTGAAAACATGCAATCATCCAAATGTGATGAGGCTGACTAAAACAACAAAATGATTAATATTGCATTGTTAAAATACCATAAAACATACCAACGAGAACATAATACTTCAAACCTTTTTCATACCACTGAATTCAAGAGCTTGTAAAATGAAAAAGAAATCCACTGCCCAGATTGGCTTTTTTTTTTTTCGCCTTTAACATTAAACTAAATACTCGTTTAATCATTCATTTCCACTCATTCAGCTGAAACAGTACATGCCTTCAAACCATAATACTGAACATAAAACTGATAACGTTACATTAACAGCTCAAATTTTAGAAAGGTCGTGCATTTGAGACCTTACAGATGGTTTGGATCACCAGCTCGGCGACAGCTCGATAAACCTCCTCCTTCGTGGCCTGAACGCTGGGGCCTGGAAGGATCTGGATAACCCCATACAGGGGAATAAGAAAGCACGGGATCAGGACTTCGTAGCTGAAGCAGAGGAAGCCGTCGGAGCTGGCGTGATGGAAGCGGACTTCATACCGAGGAGTGCCAAGTCTGTTCACCTCGCACATCCACTGCAGCAGAGACACGGCGTCGCGGTTCACAGGGCCTTGAGGCTTCATCTCATCTCTCGGCAGACCGGCCGGACTCCCCACGGCCCGGAAGAAGGACTGGAGAGGGGGGTGGGCTGGGACATCCTGAAGGGAGGGCTTAGGGTGCAGGTGGGGAGGGGTGATGGAGGGTTTGGGGAGGGGACTCAGACCGGAGGGGTAAGGTGCATCTGTCTTGTCCCGTCTCGTATACATGCTTGATTGGAGCAGGGACGTCCATTTCACTGGTAACTAGAAAGGCGTAATGCTCTTAAAAGCTGGGGAAAAGTCAAAGGGGGGTGGGGTTTAAATGATTCTAAATGTTGAAATGTATTGCAGTTAATACCATATATCAGCAGGATCCTCACATCGGGCCCACGAGATCATTTTCTGCAGAGTTAGCTATAAACCTAATCAAACACATGAGCATGCTAACCATGTCTTCAGGACATTAGAAAATCACAGGTAGATGAGTTTGATCAGGGTTGAGCTAAAATCGGCAGGAGTGACCTCCAGGGCCAAGATTGAGGAACCTGCAATACGCTGCTGTTCAGAAGTTTGGGGGGAGGTAAGAATTTTAAAAGATTGAAACATTCCAACATAATTTTCTATTTTAATAAATTACAAAATGCAATTTATCCGGTGATGTCAAAGCTGTATTTTCAGCATCATTACTCCAGTCTTACGTGTCACATGATCTTTCAGAAATCATTTTTCTAATATGCTGATTTGCTGCTCAAGAAACACTCAGTTAAAAACAGTTTAGCTGCTTCAATATTTTGGTGGAGAACGTGATACTTTTTGTAAAGGATTCTTTGATAAAGTTTGAGAACAGCATTTAAAATTGACATTATTTGGGCACAATCAAATGCATCTTGGAGTAAAAGTATTAATTAAATCCATACACTCACGAGTAGATTAATAAAATTAATAAACCCTGATGTATTGCTTAATGCATACTACACGGTGTATAAAATATATTGTACTACAAATTCACATACAACCTACTACTTTCTTTTAAAATAATAGCCCTTCAGTTAATAATCCAAATGTTTCCATTCCCTGGCATACCTTGCGCAAGCACTTTCTTGGCCATGGATGCGGCGTAGTGGGAGGAGTAGTTCACTAGAGCCACAACCTCTCTCCCTTTGGGCCCGGCCATCTTCAGCAGGACCTCCTCCACACCGTCAGACAGCATTCGCAGCACCGTCAGCAACTCCAGCTGATTTATGCTAGTCGGAAGATCCCCCAGACGCAGCTGCCGCTTCTCCGTGCTCTTGCGCACCGTCAGGCAGCCCCCCTCCGGCAGACGGTAGTGATGCAGGGTCATGACAGCGGTGGAGGCGGTGAGGGGGTCACCATACTTTGCGTAGGCGAAGCCTCGGTTCTGCCCGCTGAAGTTCATCATGAGACGAAACTCGTAAATAGTGCCAATGCTCTGGAAAAGAGGGATCAGGCGGTCCTCGTAGACGTCGCGTGGGATCTGACTGATGAAAACCTCACAGCCCGGCCCGGGAACAGGACCTTGCCACCCTGGAGTAAGAGAAGAAAGTAAAGACAGTCAAAAGGAGTGAGAATTTGTGTTTTCTCAAAAACAGAAGGGACTCGGATTACATTTCAAAAATATTTCATGATTAATGTAATGTTGAAATTTACACATCTGAGAATAGTATGAGACATACATATATCCATACGTTCATAAACATGAAGTTATGCATATAGATAGACATAAATTCTCACTTATTTACATTTGTGTATGCATGCGCATACACACTTTTGCCAAAATACACTTTTTGAAAGAGCTTTAATAAATAAAAATAAAATAAATCAATATAAATAAATGAAAACCCTGGTTAGCTGTAACTTCAAAGCTTCATGAACTCATGTCAACGAGCGGTCAAACTGTCGACAAAAAAACACCTCATAATAAATTATGAAAATCATAGACACTGAAATGCTCAGACGGTCAAGACCTGACACACACACACACCAACTTTTATCATATATATATATACCTATATGTACCTAGACTGATATCATGATATATGTATATATATATAGATCATAAAGCATATAGAGTTTGAGATATATTTCATAGTACACTAAGCTCTTGAAGATATAAATTTGATCAGACTCAACGGCCAATAAAAAGCCTCCCCCATCGATCATTAAAAATTTGGTTTTTACATTATAGCCACCAGAGACTCAGTTTTAGTCAAAGCTGAAAATTAGATGTACTGGTTAAGAAAAAAACAATATTACTCAGATTTTTCCCCTTACTACCATCTATGCACTCATGATTTGTTACAATTACAATCATACATACGCATGTATATATGTATTACTTTTAAAATTCACTCATTAGGAATAATATTCCTGAAGTTAACAGTGACAACTAAAAGAGATATTACTTACGGAGAAAACACTGTTAATGTCTGATTTAAACAAGTTATTTATATCTAAAGTGATCAACACGTTACAACTTAAGTTCCCACAGCTACAAATTTTACTTTAAAAAGGATCTTGAACTAATCCTTTCCATCAAGCAATAATTAAAACCATCCAATCAGCAATAATTGATCAGCAATGAGGACTTGCAGTCTAATTGAGCTCCAGGTGTTCATGTTTTAATGGAGGTAAAGACAGAGGCATGGTTCAAACGTTCGTATCAGTTCTACATGACAAGCTGCTTTAAACCCAAGATGATGAAGATGTATTCCTAAAACCTCTAAAAGGAAGAGTAAACGGCTTGTTTCTGCTCTGCTGAACGTTATGAGGGGAAATAAGAGGCCATGTGCTACAGCTCTGTCTTCATCCACACCACACTTCAGTCTCGTACTATGAGACATAAGAGTTTAAAATGCCACAGGTTGTTTTAATTGCAAAAGGCTGATCATCTCAGTTCCATTCAAGAGTACTTACCCGGAGGAGGACCACCATATTTCCTCTGCCCATTGACCTGTGTTAAAGTGATTGAGCTTTCCTGCATCCATTCTTGTAGTGACTTCAGTCTCTGCGTGTTCAAAACCTGCCAGAAATCAAATTAGAGAGGTGGTGTAACGCTTTCCGTGTTATACCGATGAGCTGAAGTGCTCTCAAACGCCAAACTGTGATGACGCACGAATAAACTCAATGCTGCGTCAAATTCAGGACTGCGCCCAAAGTTGTGGTAAATAGTGTGGCCGTTATAAATTTACTGTAAATAAAAATCTCTCACCTGCTGTAGCTGCCGTCCCTCCATGTCGCTGTCCACCTGTGATGGCACACCTGTAAATTGGTGGAAAAGTCAAGTAAAGGTCATTAAAATAAAGCTCAAGACTCTCTGGAGACACTATGGAGAGCGCGCGGGGGGGGGGGGGGGGGGGGGTGGGTGGTGGGAAGGGGGCGGATTCTGCGCAGCGCGCACATATTTCAGTCCTAAGCAGAGATGGTGCTAATACTTACACAATTAAGATTTTATAGACAGTTGTTAAATGTATAATTGTTCATGTCTGCATGAGTGAATCTGTTATGTAACTTTTTAAAACTGGTTTAATTGGGGGAACAATAATTAGAGACGTTCCGCTCTTCACCAGCAGGTGGCAGCTGTGCTGTGGATATGTGATGCGAATACTCTGCAACAATCGTTATGTTAAAAACATGTTTCATTTCATCTTTCGAGAGTCATATACACTATGTGCAAATATTTTTTTTTTTTTTTACGTTTGGTTAGGTGTACAAAACAGCAGGACATATGGAGAACTTCCAGTGTTTTTATTCCAAGGAGAAGTGTTGTATTATTAGGTGTCCTGCTGGGCTGAGTTTTCACAGGTCATGACCCCTGCACCATAAAACTG
This sequence comes from Sinocyclocheilus anophthalmus, assembly GCA_018155175.1. Classification (NCBI taxonomy): domain Eukaryota; kingdom Metazoa; phylum Chordata; class Actinopteri; order Cypriniformes; family Cyprinidae; genus Sinocyclocheilus; species Sinocyclocheilus anophthalmus. Next base: position 117,195 of record JADLZN010002388.1, on the reverse strand, counting down.
TCTACTGACACAAACAGTGGACGCTTTTTAAAGAGTTGTGTTTGGTTTTTCTTGGGCGTTTGATGTATTTGTTTCCAAAATGTAATATTTCTTGCTTTATTTTTTCTTACTTTATTTTTACAAAATATTTTTTTACTTCCTTTTTTTCCACAGAAAATTGGATTGAGAAAAACAGATGCTTTTTCAAGATTTGTGTTTCGTTCTTGGACAATCCACTTGTTTGTTTTCATAGCTAAGTATTTCTCTTTGTCTTGCTGGTTATAGGTTTTTTCTTCTTTTACTATTTTCTAACAAAGGTTTTTTTTTTTTTTTTTTTTTTTTACAGAAAAATTGATTAAAATGCAATATAACTAAATTTATTCATGAAATAATTAACTTGTTTTGTTTATGGTAAATGGATGCCACTCACTGAAATAAATATACACAATGACTTGGAACAGCTAAATATAGTAGGCAAGTGTACACTGCACAGCATGCAAGAGTTTCTATTCCAAACATTTTTTTCACAATTAATGTTAAGATGTCAATTGTGAATAAATCTCAATATATGTGTTACTTTGAGATGTGGTAGATTTACGTATTATATTATATTACATTATATTTTACATTATATTATATTATTATTAATTTATAATTAAATTTACAAAAATTTGGATTAAAATGCAATATCCTACGGACTACCCGGAAAAAAAAAAAAAAACAGTTTTGTGAATTAGGATTTTGTCAGCCATACATGTTAGGAGCAATAAGAAAATTTGAAACAACTAAAAATTTTGAAAAATTATATTTATTATTGTTTGCTCGGTAGAAGCATGGGGGCCTTTAAAAGTTCTGTTTTAAGAAATAAAAAGAAACGAATTAGACATGAAAAGGCAAAAAACGGATTTTTGTTTTAATCACATAATCACTTTTATTTTTTACGCCAAACTTTATATAAAAGATGATTCTCAACTATGTATGAAGATATTTTAAAAAACTTTTCCTTATGCAAAATGTTTGTTAAATGGCCATAAACAGGTTTTCTCATTTTATATAATGTATCTATAAACTAAATCTATTTTGCATATTAATGTGTTTTTGGGGCAATATTGAATGAAAAAGTAAGTGCAAAATTGGGAGTAATAATTAGCAAGATTTTCTAATAATATCTAATATTTAATAGGAACATTGATACATAATTTTTTCTCTATTCATTTGTTATGTCTCCCAAAAAGCTAATAAACAGTCCGGGTCGTCATCTATAGTGGAAGATGAAATCGACGTCCTGTTGCATAACAAAGGGTCATATTTGATTTAGAAACCCCTAACATTTCCTGCGATGTTGATTTATGACAAAACAATTTGAAAATGAGTCAGATTGAAATAATAATTACAAAATATTATCATATTTCCATAAGGGTGTCACTAAATTACTGTCAGCCATGTTTAAAGACCAAGGAGAGGGAGTGGTCATAGTGAAACATCCAATCATTTGGTTTCTCTAAAAAAACACTGTATGTGCTCTGTACAGGATAGCCAGACTTAAAACTGTGACATGTAACATCTCAGAGAAATCACTAAAACATAATGTTCTCTACAGAGGACAAAACTCCATAGCTGGTAGTCAGGAGGATATAACTGTTTATTTATTCATGAACTAATTAGCTTTTTTGTTGTTTTTGCTTATGATAACGTACAAGTTGATGAGTTCATATAACAATACAACACATTTGAAACAAGCATCATCACATTTTTTAACATATCGTATGCAACAGTGTACACTGCACAGTGTGCATGTAAGAGTTCCATTCCTATCATATTTTTTTTATCACACTTCGTTTTAAGATGTCAAGTGTGAATAAATAATCTCAAGACAACTCTGTTTGTAACTCTGCTTCAAAGGCCATGCTTGTTAAAAAAATGAATTTTTATTATGTACAAAATAAACTTCAATCTTCAGACTCATCTTGATGTTCTAAACAAAAATGTACGTAACCATGACACCTTGTGTTTAATCATGCATAGGCCTAATTCAGATAAACACCATCTGAGTTTTTTTTCTTATTTTTTTTCAGATAGATTAATTAAAGAGTTTAGTGTGTCCTACAGCTCTGGCCAAGTTACAATAAAATGTAGGTCTGGAGCACAAATGACATGAAAATGATCAAAGTCATAATTTTATGTAACGACTTTTGAATTAACACCAGCTTAGCGAATGCATGAGCGCAGGTACACAGTTTGTCAGTGTAAAATGATGCTGTGCCAGATGAAAGGCAGAGCTTGGCTTAGTTCACAGTGTGGCCTCCAGCTCTGACTTTTTAGCAGGAGAAAATCCCTCCGTTGCCTCACAGCCTTTTAATTCTCCGAAAAGAAAAACAGACAGAATAGACAACTGCCATATGTTTTTCTTGTTCCCCGCTGCACCTTTCATCACTTTCCGGGCTGTGAGATGTGTGATTCGTCTTTTTACCGTAGTGCAATTACAGTTTGTTTGCATGGAAATAAACACATCTACACCTCCTAATGTAGCGAAGGTCATAAAGCCGCCTCACACTGTCACATGTACTGTACATATTGTCCCAATCTACAGAGTGTTAAAGTAACACTGAAGCAGAACTACCACTGTTGAGGATTATGTGGTAAGTTTTCATGTCTAAAAGCCTGAGCAGTAGTTGTTCATGTTCAACATTGTTAACAGTGGGTTTTCTTTACTAATGCTCAATCATTACTTAATTAATCGCTTAATTGTCCCATTAACTTTAACTCGGCTTCAGTGTTACTTTAACACTCTGTAGATTGGGACAATATGTACTCTGAGCAGAGTTGATTTAACTCTGGGGATTTTGCTGTGTGGATTGATGGTTTTATTCAGCACCAGGTTTGAAGGTGATAAAAAGACCATATATATTGGGAGTTTTATAATGAAGTTGTATTCAGTGTTTCAATGTTTCTTGTTTATCCAGGGCCTTGTCTCTACTTTTGGCTAATTAATTTATAACCTTTTACATCTAAACATTAAAATTGGGCCTATCTGACTGATGTTATCCGGTTGCTATGCAATGTGTGCTGCGTAGCGACAGCAGTTCCTTTGCCGTGGGGTCGTCACACACATCTGTGAGCCTGTCCTGAAATGCACACACACACGCTCTTATACCTCAGCCGCCCCGCCTCATGAAGAGGCTGATCCCAGCCCCTCTGCCACCCCGGGGCTCACAGAGGGACATGCAATCTGTGCAATGTCAAAACTCATATCCTCATGTCACTCACCCTGTAAACACACTCACACTAACTTTCAGGGCGTCTCAGTGAACTTTAATCTTCTTTTGACATTTAGGAATAGTGCTTGATCTGATATAGGGTTCTATATTTCTGCTGTGAAATTAGTTTTCTAGACAATTATGAATAATTGTGCCAGTGTACGACTTTTTTTTTTTACAAGTAAATAAATAAATAAATATGTGTGTGTGTGTGTGTACTTGTTTATGCTACATAAACCATTGGTCCCCACAAGGATAGTAAAACCTACAATTTTTATAAATAATAATAAAAAACATTATAAAGTAGAAATTATGTTTATCTGCAAGTGTTAACAATGCAAACAGGTTTCATGTAAGGGGTAGGTAAGAGTTAGGGTGGGGTTAGGTGATAAAAAACATTGTTTGGTCAGTATAAAAGTAATAGAGGTCTATGGAAAGTCCTCATATATGTATCATATATTATAAGGCTACTACAGTAAAAAAATCAATTTAAAAAAGAATATGTGTATATTGTGGAAATATTATAAATATGATTACAGTGTAAATAACAATGTTCGTTTTAATAGAGATAAAATGTAAATTATTCTTGTGATGTCAAAGCTGAATTTCAGCAGTCATTACTCCAGTTGTCCATGAGGTCACGGTCAAAGTGTCCCATGGTATCTTATCATGTCCTATATATGTATATTGTAAAAAATTATGTATTCTAAACAATTCTAGCTCAAAATGCACTGCAAATATTGATAACAAAAAGTCTATTATTTATTAACAGAGTTGGTTCATTTGAACTGACACTAGAGGACGGTAATGGTCATTCGTTGATAATCTCAAAATGGTTGAATATCGGCTTGCCTGACATATGTACATGCAGTTTAATTTTCAACTAGCATATCTATTTTGCAAAAAGATACTTATGTAAACTCAAATGTCATATCTCAACAGATTAATATTGATTTTATACCCTAACTTCACATTCTTAAATTGTTCTTTCGACTAGCTATTTATTCATTCAAGAGGTAATAAAGCAGCTTCCATCTTAAGTGCAGGAAGAGCTATCATTTCTTAAAAGCCTATCAGCACCACAATAAATAGTAAACAGTAACTGTTTCAGAGAGAGGAACAGCTTGCTCATAGCTTAGAGGCTTCCTGATGTTTTAACCTGGGAAAAACGTGACTCACGTTTCTGTGCGTTCCTCCCTCCAGCCCCACTAAAACCTGATTCTCTCATCACAAACTACCGAGTGCGTACTTAAAAGGTGTTTGCTAAGGCAATTGTCATTATTATTATAGCTCATACCTAAGGATAGGAGTCTCATCAAACATAAGAAGCATTAAACCTTAATGTGTGACTCATTCAAGGGATGTTCACCCAAAAAAAAAAAAAAATTCTCATGAAACACTCATGTTTTTAGAAACCTGGGTGTATTTTTTCCCCCTGTGGAACATGGAAGCAGATATTTTGAAGAATGTTGGTAAACAAAAAGTTCACTGTAGCCATTGACTTCCATAGTAAATTTTCCCTTAGGGAAAAAATGTAGCCTAGCTACAAAATCTGTCACTGGATGCACAGTAAGGTTCTATGTACCTTAGGGATATAAAAGGTCAAAGGTAGATACAGCCAGAGTGACAGCTTTGTACTTTTTCTGACAGTGTAGCCATATAATTAGTTATAATTAAAAGTCAATGGGAAACTGTTTGATTACTGACATTCTACAAAATATCTTATTTTATGTAGAAATAAGTATAGATGTTTGGAACGACATGATGGTGAATAAATGATGAGAGAATTTTCATTTTTGGTTGGAGTATCACTTTAAGCTTGTGCTACAGATATGAATGACAGCTCAAATCTATTAGGCAGAAAAATATTACATGGACGGACTGGAGCCTCTGATGAAGTCTGAAATGACATTTCTAATTTATGAGCTCACCAACTTTAGCTTTGTGATGCGTGTATGTGTTTTCATGTGCATTTGTGTGTGCTTTAATAGTTGGACTCATACCTGCTGAGCACATGAAATGTGTTTTGTGGTTTTTTTTTGGGTGCCACATGCTCTTATTTGCTGGCTGATTGCATGTGCAGTGGTGAGTGAGTGTGAGTGTGAGTGTGAATGTAGTGTGGGTGTGTGTTGTGTGTGGTGTGTGTGTGTGTGTGTGTGTGTGTGTGAAACATATGAACACTAGCAATCAAGGTGAACAGACGCTGCTAATTCAGGTTGCTGATAAAACGTGTCGATGGTCATTTGTGGGGCTTTCATTAATGTAGCGGAGTCGTGCGTCTGTGTTTTCTGAAGCGTGCTGGTCAATATTAGTACTAGAGTCTATCTCAAAGGGACATGTTTGTTCTTCCTCCACCCCACCCTCCTCCTTTTCTCTGTCATCTCGCTCTCTCTCGCTCTGTTGTGATGGGTTTGATGCTGACAGCCAAGACAAAGCCTATCTACAGGAAGTAGAGGTGAACGTCAGCAAGAACAAGGCCCTGATAGTGGACTTGGTAACACTTTACAATAAGGTTCCATTTGTGGACATTAACATACTAAAGGAATTTATTAATCTTAGTTCATGTTCATTTTTACATTTACTAATATAGAGTTTCCAAATGTTTTCTTAAGCTGAGCCCCTCAATCTTACTTGAAAAGTTAAGGTTATATTCATAATTAACACCACATTCACGTTTCACCTGTTTGCAGGATAATAAGTATATTACGAAAACCATAAAAAATTATTTAAATAAAATAAATGTTAACTGAAATACAACTTAAGGGAAATATTAAATTAAAATATTAAACTATATAGACATTAAAAAACAATAACTAAAAAAAATTGGCAAAAACACAACAAATTACTGAAACTTTAACTAAATTATAATATAAAAACTAAAACTAATAAAAAATATTAATAAACACTATAATAGTATCCAAATTACACCAAAATAACACTAGTTCACAGTTCTCTGTTAATGGTTACATGACATTCAAGTAAGTACATCTATGCATGTTGTTAAGGAGAGGTGTGCAATTAATTCTTTAAGTTATCAAACTTGTGATTTTTCCCTGACAGATTAATAAAACAGACTCCCATTGTTCTGGCCTGCTTGTAGGACATCTCCGCATCTAAGCAAGATTATATGTCAAGAAAAACACTAAGGATTTCATCCACACTGCTGAGGTCAGATAAAGCTCTACTGCGGCTGTAGGGCCAGCAGGGGTCAGGAGGAGCTACTTTCCCTCAAGCCATCCAGATCCTTAATCAGGGGACCGCAACCACACATACCAATAAATTCATGCATAACTAACAAACATTTACACACATTTATTTGATCTGCTTTCATAAATCACTGTGTTTTTGCATATTTGCCCCTAGTTCATTAACAAAACAATACCATGTACTGTAGCAGATGAATATGAGTCATTCTATGAAGCTGCTTTTCCAAATAAATTTCTGATTTTAAAACTTCTACCAGAAAAAGAATGTCTTTAAATGTTAACACATTGCACTGTCATCATAAGCTGAAATAAAAAAAAGTAAAATTCTGAACGTGACACGATGTTTTAAACTAAAATGTTTGGGTTATGAGGTTTTCTCATTAGCATTAAGATTCAACAGGGCTTTTCTATAAATAGCTAAAATAACTAAATAAACAGATTTCTTGCTTATTTTATTTGACAAGGTGGATATGTTATGCTTTACCTGCCAGACAAATAATAATAATAATAATAATAATTAATTAACATGGGGCTGCAGTTTTGTCTTTCATCATTATTGTTACAGTAGTGATGTTGATGGAAGAAGAATCAGGATTTGTGGACACAGATAAATGATTCTGTTTTAATTAAAATTAGTTATTCAGTTCAACTGATTTCATTTTCTGTTCAAATTTGTCTTCGGCACTGGACTAAAAAATACATTATTAATATAGTGTGAGCGAGAAAATCATTCCATATTTGATATTGGTAATGTTCTAGTGGGTTATTGTTATTTTTTAAATTATATTAAATAGAATTATTAATTAATGTATATACACACACACACACACCAAAATGGCAATAAAATATATTAATATATTTAAGCCAGCAAAGCACTTAACAGCATAATTTTGTGTTTACTGCACTAATTCAAATGATTGATTGTGTTCATAGAATGACTCATATATGACAAACACAACTTTGAACTTGTCTAGTTCTCTCTTGCCAACTGTTTATTTGTCACACGGTTCATGTCATGCTATTTTATCCATTTGTAGGCCTATAATTTACTGCCAGTCAAAAGAGTTTATAAAACCAGTTTTTGTGAGAGATACACATAAACAAACAAACAAAAACTTGTAAACTTGTATTAAACATGTAAACATTAACAAACTGCTTCAAACATTGCTGAATTCATCCTGCTGACAAATTATGTGAGTAGGTCTAGTAATTTGGCAATTAATAATATGAATTAATTACATGAACTAAAGCAAGAGTGCTAAAAACGACTTAATGGGCACGGCTTTATATTTTGTGTGTATTTGCGTAGCACAGAGGCATAAAGTTGTTCTATATTTGTGAGGGAGACATTCAAACGGGCCGTAAACTAAACACATCTGCCAGCTTCCTCTTTTGGCCTCAGGTTATCAAAGCCATGCAAAGCCACTGATGTATAAAAAATCAGTTTGGAGATTTTCTCCACCTTCTCTTCATAACCTTGGAGATGAGAAAATATTTTATTCAGTGGATTTAGTCGTTTTAATATACCGTGTACATCCCCGCTGCTCGAGCTTATGTATATGTGTAGTGTTAGTTTGCATGTCAAAAATAGATTGCAAGAGATGAGAATAATGTTTATAATTGCAAAGGCCTTTGTGTTTATCTGTGTGTGCGTGTGTGTGTTTAACATGGAGAACTGGTGTAGTGTGAATTGCAGTAATTGCCTTGTTTGTTTTGTTTTGGCTGGTTCTGTGAGCTGGTAAGCCACTGCTTCACTGCCTCTGATTGTTTGTCATTTGCCATTTCAAGTGGAACTAACAAGCGTACAAACCGAGTGGGATCGAGAAATTGTGTGTGCGTGTGTGTATGCGTGCGTTTGTAATACTGTGAAGAAAATATACTGTCTCTTTCTTCTCTTCTCTCATCAAGCAAAATATTCCTTCCACCTACGGACATTTTAATTTGTTACGACGTCCACATCTCTGTCATGTACACAGAGCACCGGATGATTATATGCCGGGCAAAAGTGGGTGCGTGTGCGTGCGCTTGCCTTCGCTTTAGTGTGACACCTGAGTCACTGAAAGTACATTATCGCTAATGTCCACTTCTGTGAAGTGACCTCATAAATGACCGCTCGGCTACACTGGCAGTGAGATAAGAGTCTGATAGTGGAGTGCCACTGAAAAGGTCACAGCTATCGTAAAGCAATGATGGGCTGAGCGAGGGATGAGTGGCGAGGAGGAGAAACAGAGAGCGAGAGAGGACAGACGAATGGAAAGATCTTTGTGATGATGATGAAGAAATTGCAAGTAAGAAATGGTGTGGAAACAGGGGAAGGCAAAACATAAATATAAGTTTAGTAAAATGGATAAAATGGACAATGCATTGAAGAACTTTTGACTCGGACTGCAAGCACACTAGCAATCACGCACAAAACCATAGCAACCCTGGCAACACCCCAAACCATTACAGTTTTGATGAGTAGCTAACTAAAGGTAGCGAAGAATATTGTTCAGTAGTCTGACACTTTAATTATTGTCGTAGAGTAGCTTTTCCATTAGCGAAACATTTGCGGTGTAGCGCGACCGAAGAGAAGTAAAAATCACTATCACCTAAATCAGTGAATCTCAACCTTTTGGCGTACCGGACCCCAATCCAATTCAGAACCATCCTCAAGGACCCCCAGAACAAAATTGACTCGTATCATTTGTGTCTTTGAGTCTTTGTGAGGACCAAATGCAGTCAAGTATAATTCAAGTTAGCTGACTTGTCCAGTATTTGGTCATATCATCAGCTATATTGGAATTTTCTTTCATGGGAACATGTCATGTCAAAATATACAAAATGTATACAAAAATTCATACTTTATACGGACCCCCTGGCCTTATGTCAAGGACCACTAGGGGTCCACGGACCCCTGGTTGAGAAACACTGACCTAAATGGTCCTCCTCGTAGCCTTGGAGAGTCCGATTCATTCCAGTGAATCGGTTCGTCGTAAATGATCCTCTCTGATGCTGCGTTGGAAAGTCTGGTTCATTCTAATGAATCGGTTCGTCCTAAATGGTCCTCTCATTCATAAATAGTAATGGAATGCCTGATTCATTCCAGTGAATCGGTTCGTCGTAAATGGTCCTCGCTGGTTAGTCTGATTCATTCTAATAAATCAGTTCATCCTAAATGGTCCTCTCATTCATATATAGTGATGGATTGTCCGAATTATTTTAGTAAATCGGTTTACCCCGAAATGGCTCTCTCTCACACGTTGTGTGGCAAGTTGATGCGTTAAAAGACGGTTTGTCCTAATGTCCGCTCTTAAATGGTAAAAAATTGAGATTTAAATGTCTAAAAATGGGGTTTTTTTTTTTTTCTCATATGTTGTGTTAGAAAGTCTGATTGATTCTAGTGAATTGGTTCGTCCTAAAAGGCCTGCTCTTTCATATGTAGTGTTGAAAATTCCGAATCATTCTAGGAAATCGGGTCATGCGATGATTCATGCAAATGAATGAATTAACAATTTCAGCTCCCTTTACTATGGACTGAATTTTCAACTTGGTTATAGAGTCTATATTTGATTCAGTATACATTTAGCCTACCTTTTAAAATGTGATACTGTAACCCTAATTGCGATTGTTCATTCAAAACCTAAAAAAATTACACATCATAATGTATTTAGCTACTTTTTCTTTACTTTTCCTTTAGTGCAGCTACAATCAGTTTCAATTAGACTGCAGTTTACTGACAACTGATATTAGGTTTTAACTTGACAAGCTACAGTTTCAAAGTAGTTTCAAGTTTAAACACTTTTTTCAAAAGTGTAAAAATCTAGTTACATCTGATCTTTGAAAAAGGGTGATAAAACTGCATCTTGCATTTGAAAAGAGGACAGAAAGTATGGCCAGATTGCCTGAAAATGAGAGAGGACAAAAGAAAAAGTGAAGTGTGGCTGTCCGGCCACTAAAAAGCCCAACCAGATGGAAGCACTCAGAGTGAGGACTCCAGAGCTGTGACATCATCAGGGCAATGGCTCTGTATGGCATTTACTCTGATTAGTTAAATGGCCATGATTGTCCGCTCAGCAAACCATTTGCACACACACACACACACGCACACAGCTGACCGTGCAGGCTGTTGCACTGCGGTAATCAGCCGAATGTGTATCTACATAAGCCTCCTGATTATAGACCCAGTTGTTGGACCAAGTCAGACCACTTGGACAAATCAAATTCTCATTAAAGTTTCATTCGCAAATCCTGAAATTGGAACAGAAATACCACCTTGGTATATCTCTGTGTTGTGCTGCCAACTAAACGTCAGAATCTAAAGTTCTAACGGTGTTGTGTTGGTTGTATCCACGGTCTGGACAGCTCATGGCCCTTATGGGATATCTCTGTATGGAGTTTTGTTAACAAACTGAAACGGAATACCCTGTGAACTCTCTCAATGAAGTCTCGCCTGTTCCCATATTTATGGTTTGCAGCACTGTTAAATATTGTTTTGTGGGTGATCTCAAAACTTATATCCAGATTAGCTGGGCTTGTTCAATATTGTAATTAAATATAACATTAAACATTAATTTATATGGGTCAGGTTAAACAGAAATAGCTATGCACACAGCAATGGAATTTAGCAGCTTGATTTTATTTTATTTTTTATTAAATAGGCCTATCATTTTAACATTTGCTCACACCAAGGAGGATAACTATAATGATAAAGATATAGTTTATAAATTTTTATAAACTTAAAGGAATGGCAGAGTCCACACTATAGTGATAAGCGCACAGAGGAACATAGTTGGAACCACTTTTAGAACGATTTATTCCAGTTGATGAACGATAAAACATTGATAGCCAATCAGAATCCATCCTGCTTCTAAAGAGATCCAGCATTTAAAGCTACAGAGCCCGTTTACAGTAAACAGAATGATATCGTTCATTGCTATGAACGCTATAGTTATTGCTCTGCTGTCAGTGGGCCTTTACACACTTATAGATTTCCAGTAGAACAAAAACCACCATAGGATAATGTTCATAAATGTGTAAATATGCTAATCTGAAGAACATTTAACATAAGATATTTTTTAATAAAAAAAAACATACAGCCTAAAAGAGTTCTTTATTTCTTGGTAACCTTACGAACCGTTTTAAAACCACTGAGTGATGGAATCCTAAAAAGGACAGTTATTTTTTTAGAGTGCACAGTTTGACTGATCTTTATCTCACTTTTTTAATCGCCGTAACATTTCACTATTGCTGAAAGATTCCCTTGCAAACTTAGATACTTGCAGAGTAGGCTGAATTTCTCTAGCATATAGGAGCACCGACCCAGCTCTCCAGAAGGCTGGTCAGGGATTTAGCATGGATGCGCCTGAGAATGCCCGAGCCAATCACAGGGAGGCAGCTGCATGTAAAATTCGCCGCTGAGTTTGAGGACTGGATTGAGCACATTGTGCTGTGGGACAGCAGGAATCAAGCATCTGGGGTCGCGCTCACATATACTGTATTAAACTGATGCGCACTAATGCGCACACTGGAACATCTGACGCGCGCATTTGGTTACGCTTCTATCATGGTGATACGCGTTTGAATCGAGGATTATTATTTTAGAAAGACTCCGATCGTGAATATAACGGACATCAGCTGCTAGTGCGTTTGACAGTTTGCAATTTTCCCCTGGTTTGTTTGTTGTATTAAATCATTGCTGCTCGGACACCCCATACGCATTAGAAAGCTTCCAATATCGCACAAGTTTGTAGCTGGTACTGATTTTCGGACACGTCGTTTTGGAGATTTCTATCAGTCGGACGGTGGTCCTCTTGTATGGATGTAGTGGCTCGGACTGAGTCGGACCGATCCGGGGTTTCCAGACGCGCTTCCCCGAGATTCCCCAGCAGCATCACCGTCCAGCCGAGCGCATCCAACAGCAGTCGACATGATCCTTCTGGGAATACTTCTAAATCTGTTCGTCATTAAGGGTAAGACTCTTAGAAACAGTCTCCATGACTTATTTTGACACATTAGGGTCACACTTTACATGACAGTGTTTATGCAGTACATTTACATGAATACATAAGTATTTACATTGCATATTTACTTAAGTTAATGAACAACGTGAATAATATTAATATAGAGCTGCCTGCAAAAACAATTTGTTAGTATAACTGTTGTGATTCATTATATTTACATATATACAATAATATAAACGCGAGGTGAAAGATGAACGCAAACTAAAAGGGACTGTTACTATAGTAAAACCATGATATTGTAAATTTTCCTAATGGAAAAGATAGATAGATAGATAGATAGATAGATATTTTTATGAATGGCTCTTTGGTGGTGAACTAAACTAAAGGAGACTTACTACTGTAAAACCATGGTATTGTAAAGGGAAGGATTGTCTGAGGGAAAAGATGATAGATAGATACTTTATTTTTGGGTTGCGTTAACAGCCAGACATGTACAGTATAGAGCATAACACAATACATATAGAAAGATTAGAAAATTCTACATTATAATCTATTTACACAATACAAAATATATTACAGACAAATAGACCAAGTGAATAGAATAAGCACAACAGATATCATAAACAAGTTTTCATCGTACACATAAAAAATTCTACCGGTTGCACACAGTATGCTGTGTATTGGATGTATTATGCACATTTTGCATGCATTATATTGTATATGTCATATATAGTGCATACCATTACATGATGATCATTTGTAAAAGCCAGAACAGCAGTGATTAAATTACAATTGCATGGAAACTTATTGCACAGGTGTGTTTTTGGGTGACCACTGTGCCATGTGCTTGTGCTGAAACAATAGAAAGGGTTTCATTTTCTAGAATGCTGTACGCTGAGCAGAACAGATGTGTCTGTCACTCCTTCACATATCTGTGTACTTGCTTATTACATTTAACAAACGCTGTACACTCTTAAGAATATCCCCAATAGCACCAGATTATCTTTATATGTGGCTTGTAACAATAGCACAACCCTTTATGTTGTAAAACCAGCATAAATAGCTTAAAAGAGCTTAACTAGTAATATCACTTACTGTTAAATGTGTACAAAAACAAAAATTACCTTTAAGAGACCCTCCTTTAATGTAGCATTCTGAGCTCATCATTATGGTTTGAACAATAGGTAATTATATTTAATTCATACACAGTACTTTTAATAGTTAAATACAACACTGAGATTTTCAGCCAATTAGATGTACTTTACAGCCCTGTGTTTATTTTCTTCACACCTTTGAATCACAACAGCATAATAGTTTTAATATATCAGACATTACAGGAGCTCTTCCGAGAACGATAATCCGCACAGGCCGGGTCTAAAAATATAATTTCCGTCAACAAATAACAGTATGTTATGAGACATCTGTCACAGTCAATATTATCCTAATTATGTGATGGCAGAAACGCACACACATATAAACAGAGACAGATTAGGCTGGTAAAGGGCAGCTCCATGGTGTTCCTGTAGCACAGCAACCAACATTTGAGGGATCTGACTTTCTCTCCCCACATGGGACGACAGGGTGCAATATTGCAAGTGTCTTGTGCGAGTGCTTTGTAACCCAAGTGGCATTCATCATCATGAGTGGTGTTTGTCGCACCCTGGTGCCACGAGAACACGCTGTAATGCGTGCGCTGATTGACAGGTTTATTTATTAGCTGTGTTAATGATTGCAGATTTGATGTGCTCGCTCGTGCTGTGTGTATCCCCGGGGGTCGGGTCGTATATCAGCCACACGAATCGCAAAAGGACCCCCTGACGGATATCAAGTGGCAAAAAGATTTCATTTCCACAGTGTATTTGCATAAATATTCGCATGCTTGAATATGTTTTTAAGAGGCGACCTGAGGTGGAAAGATGTGTACAAACATACCAAGTCAAAGATTGACGGCCTTCGGGCAGGTGCGCATGTGCAAACTCGTGCCAGCCGTATGCCCAGGTGTGTTTCAGAAAAGATTCGCGTGCGCAACTCTGGACTTTGGCAGCTTCAACTCATTTGTCAGCGACAGATGCTGACAGGTCTGGGAAAAACATGGCTGGCATATCCGCTACAAAAAATGAGCATTTTAGTCTTATTTTTCAGTAGAATATCTAAACATTCTCAAATTATTATTATTATTAGTATAATATACGACTTGAGTAGCAAAATATATTATTTTATTTTTTTTAAGTTATCAAAATTAAGTGATTTTATGCTTAACCCTCATGTTGTTAATCGGTCATTTTGATGTTATCACATTGGACTAAAACTTACAGACTGTGTTATACTTATGGTGTTTCTCAGTCAAAAATTACTGCCCTACAAAAATAAAATATCCCTTGTAAATCTCTCAATATGCTATATTGCAACCAAATATTGGATTCAAAGTTGTTTTCTTTCAATTAGCACAAGTGTTGCATTTTGGACCTGATTGATCGTAGGGCTCATTGATCTGAGCTTCTGCACATCAGTTTTGACGGTGACACATGCCAAAATCATCCACAAATAATACTTTTTGCGCATAAGCTCAGATCAGTGAGGCCTATGATCTATTAGGTCCAAAAAGAAATGCAAAACCTGTGCTAATTGAAAGAAAACAGGTTGACAAAAAGATTAAATCCAAGATTTAGTGATAATATCGCAAAGTGAGAGAATTACAAGCAATATTTAAAAGGTTGGTAATTTTACCGGGAACACCATAGTAGGTTTTCAGCACAGCACAAGGGTTAAAACAAGAACAGATATCTGTCAGTGGGGTAAGAAAAATAAACTTAGTCATTACCCCAGTGGTAGATATTTTTTAACTCACTTAATTTGGATTATTTTTTCTTGACTTAATACCTAAAGCAATTTTGCTTCTCAAGTAAATGTATCTTCAGATACTTGGACTGTAAAACAAGTGAAAAAATACTGAGTATGAAAATATTTTTTGTTGTGTAATGGTTTCTTCCTCATTTCTGCTTTTACCCAAATGAGATTCTTGCGAAAAGCACGAGCTGCACAAGTTAAGAAATGTTTTGGGATGCTTTAATACACACAGGTGAACGAGGCTTCGTCAGCGCATATACTAATTGCATGGAGAAAAATATGCCATAATGGACTCAGGCATCCCAGCCAAGGACATACCCAGGGACAGGCGGACAGCCTAATTACACGGCCATTTTTAGCAAATCAAAGAGGAATCTTAAGAACACTGGTTCAATAAACCACACGGGACTAGTTTACAAAAAGGTAATCTTCCTTCCAGGCATGTTTTCTTCACATATGAGGGGACGTTTAGGGTCTTTTCAGGGTTGCGTGTGTGTTTTGTTGATAACCAGGATTTGGAAAGGCAAACACGGTGACGGCAGATGGTGTTGGGCTCTCTCGCCTATCCTGGAAGATTCAAGCCAAGCGACAGAATCAGAAAGAGCGCGTGCGAGCATGTGTGTGTGTGAGCTCCACTCGCACACGGCTTTTATGATGATGTTGTAGCCAATTTTCATTAAAGGCGCTGAGCGCTATGATTTAGCATCGAGGACCGTCTCAGCATCACGTCCCTGCAGTGCACTCCTTCCTCCCGGGGCTTTCGGATTGTCTTCCGTTTCTCCTCCCTGTCAATCAGACGGGCCCATCCGGCCCAGTTCTTTTAATATCGCCGCCATGCTTTGATGTGACGTGTCACCAATAGTGAATAGATACGGTGCTCTGACCCACATTTGACAAAACCCTCAATGCAGCAAATAACAGTGTGTGCTGGAAGTCTATACAGCACATTTACTGTCAGAAAGATACTTAAATATAGCCTAGTGTTAATGGCTTCTTTTTTATTCCTTGACATTTGTCATCCTTGCTGAAAAACAGTCATTCACTGTTTTAAATGGTTACGAGGGTTTGTTTGTGTGCGTTTTTCTCAAGTAATTTGTCTAAATTGTTGGTTTAGGCCCTGAGATGCAGCATGCTGTAATTTATCTGATGGATTCTTCAGTTTTGTTTGGATCGACAGAAGAGACGTTTACTTGATATGTATCTTGATATAGTGGAGCTCGGTTTACCACAGAGGTTCAGACCGCTGTACGCATTGATTAGTTAATCACGTTAGACCCGCAAATATCGACAGCTGGAGCCGGTTTGCTGTCGCTGGCCATAAATACGGTCACACAAGGATACTTAGATTTACAGTACGTGCTCGTGCTGTCTTTCTCTATTTCACTCACCTCTTTATTTCTTTCACTCCCCTGTACAGCTGAGCTTCACTGCAGAAACTACGTCTGTCGTTCTCTCTCAGTGTGTGCATGAGACTTAAAGCCTCAAGGTGTGTGTGGGTCTAATGGCACTGTAATTGATTTAGGGCACGCAACAACATACTCTCGTAATACCGGCAGCCATTGTGTTTGATTGCCATCAGCCTCCATACTGAGACGGTTTCCTATTGTGCGAGGGTCTGCATGTCTGTCATTCTGTTTACTTTCTTTCTTTCTGTTTCTTTCGAACTCAATCTCTCACTTTTCAACTCTTCTGTGCACTTGTCGTTCTCTGAATCGTTCCTGTTTTTTGGTTTATGGAGACAAGTCCATAGTTAATTAATGTGTTAATAGTGAGAATGGACCGTAAAATAAAGTGAGACCAAAATAATATAACATAAACATAACTTAGCATTATTTTAGTATAATTGGAGCTATTATTATAGTTTTTTGTGTTTTAAAGTTTTATTTTGTATTTACTAATATAAAAGTTATTTGTTTCATTTTTTTACATTTTATTGAAGTCTGTTAAAGTTTCATTTAGTTCTTTGTTTTCTTAATTTACAAAATAGTTTCTGTAATCTAATCTTTATATTGCAGTGGTCAAGTCAAGACATATCAGTGGTTGGCTGAAAAACTCTACACTGTGGCTCTGTGAGCTATCAAACAAGCATGATACAGCAGCATTGATCAGCAATGGCTTGTGAGTTTATGGATGGGGCTATCTGATGGCAATGGAAAACGCTCTCAGCAGGTACTATTAACCATGGTTCACTGAGTAGGGGAAAGAGAAAATAATCCCTCTAGGGTCGCTATGGGGACACATCGTCGTGGGGGGGGAAAAAACCGTGTCTGAAGCATACATTAAAAAACACCAACTCGTTGGCCGGCGAAAGCCATGACGTCAATACCGGTGCGACTATATTATAAATAGACGCCGGGAGCTACACATCATCCACTTCTTCGTCTGAAACTAGCGTCCGAAGCATGGCAAGAAACCTAGAGGAAGCAGTGTCTCGTTCCCTAGCGGGAACTTCGAACTGTGTCCTCTAGGGGTCGCTATGGGTAATGGTATACCCACGCCACCATGCTGAGTGGAGTGCATGCCAGAACCATGGCGAGAACTAAGTACCAACTCTACCATATTGTCATGGGAGTTGCCCCTGGGACATTAAGATGGCTGTCAGTGACATTATCCCCTAAGTCCAAAGGCCTAAGCTACATACCCCATAAACTTACATGTTAGGGCCAGGACTCCTGGGCCCAGGATAGAGCTCAAAGGCTTGGAATCAGGAACAGATTCCTTTAAGGGAATACGACAAAGAGCCTAGAATCACACTAGTCTTGGCCTGTCACACATGGGCTACCACACGTTTCTCTTTGTATGTTCTGAAGGAACTGTCTCAACAGACCCCAAGTAGCAACACCCTGTTAAAGTAGGTAACCAGAGGATACATAGGAGGAGTGGTGAACAAGGCGGAACCGGGGTTTTAAACCACTCAAAAAGAGCACGAAGTCTGGCGCGTAGCTCTTACCATACAGGATTTTAGGAAAGTGCGCAAAGTACAAGCATGCCCACTTACCACTATGTGGATTTTAGAAAATGCGCAAAGCATAACATGCACACTTACCACTTATGTGGATTTGAGAAAAGTTTGCAAAGCTTAACGTGCTGCACTTATTTATGAGTTTTCCAAGCATCTGTATACAGATACCCCGAAGTACTGGGCCAAACGGGAGAGGCAAGCTCAAAAAACAACCCTCAAAGGAGAGGGGAGCACTGCCCGAGACAGCGTTTACACAGGAAGGTTCTCGTAATGCCGCCTATGCCTCCCGCTCGATGCCTCAGTGAGAGGGGATATCCTGGTGATCGGGGAAAACCCCTCAGGGCGACCCAGATACGGTAGACCAGTCAGTGTAGCATGAAAGCGTCAACCCCAGCCCGGACGTCCAGGAAATATTTGCAGTGATGCGCAGGGGGCCTGATGAAACACACAAGCCTGGTCCCCCGATGGGATCCAGGAAGTATGAAGCCGAAACCGGCTTTACTTACCTTCTGGACATATATCAACGAGTGAAATAGCACTGCAAGTCCGCGCAACACGGGTTTCTTGAACCCAGAACCATGGGGACGTGCTCATCGAGGACCTATCCTAGAAAAGGGAAAGAAAGACACAGGTCCCGGGAAACACTGCAAAGAAACTAGTAGAAGGGTTATACACACAACCACCATTCTCATTAGATACACATATATATTCATCTATACATATATTAGACATGGATCGTACTAACCCACCATGGTTCCCGCGTCGGAGCCCAGTCCGAAGAAGCCTCTGGTCCGGACCATCAGTAAGATGGTCACTATGAAGCCATAAAACCAACCAAACCTAATAGGTCCAGTACAGGAGACTATAATGCAGGAAATTTCCCACCTAACCTCGGTCAGGTGGAGAGCTAGTGGTTATAGGGGAATTAGGAACTTAGGGCAGATGTAAGACCCCCGAAGGAAAAGAGTAGATACTGAGGTATCACTCTGATCCGGACAAAAAGCACTGACGCCCTGTCTGGATCACATACCTTAGGTCTTTTACTCACCTTCCTTTTGACCCGCGACTAACCCTTACCCCCGACCATACCCGCGGCGAGCGTGAAGGGAGGAGCACGAAGCCCGCGACAACTAGCCCTATGAGCCGTCATGATCCTCCAACCGAGGAAGGGCTAGGAACCTGGGTTGTTTGGCTCAGACCTGGGACTTCTACCAGAGCGCTTTTCAGCACGTCAGCCTGATATGCTTGGAGCATCACCAACGTGTGCAATGAACTGACAGCCCGACCTGCTGCTGCTGCGAATGCCCTGGCATCCGAGCGAGATGTCAAAGAGGGGAGTCTTAGAGGACGTCTCACCCATAGAGAGAGAGATAGCTGGCTAGTCCGTCTCTCTATAGGGGCATCTTCTTCATAACCGCTTTTGCACACGCCTCGAGGTGGAAATAAATGTATGATGAATCGATGGTATGCGGGAGGAAAAACACGGCCTTTCCATTCCTTTCTCAATACTTTATAGGAAAAAAAAGAACAGGAAGAAGGATAGGCTCACTGAACTGGGATGGTTTATGGCCAGAAAAATAACGTTCTAGAGATATTTCGCGAACGTCACTTTCGTCACCCGCTTCACGGCAAGTAAAGCCTTGCTGTGGCGCGATCCATAACCTCTAATAGCTCATCATACGCAGGGCAGGTGGATTGGGAAGGCTCAGCCTCAGCTTATTTGCCCTCCTCAGATATTTCCTGC
This sequence comes from Sinocyclocheilus anophthalmus, assembly GCA_018155175.1. Classification (NCBI taxonomy): domain Eukaryota; kingdom Metazoa; phylum Chordata; class Actinopteri; order Cypriniformes; family Cyprinidae; genus Sinocyclocheilus; species Sinocyclocheilus anophthalmus. Next base: position 97,258 of record JADLZN010002388.1, on the reverse strand, counting down.
TCTTCCTGGGCTGAAATCAGCAGAGCACTGGCCCCTGGTTCATACGATGTTAATGAAATAACTTCATCCTCCAGCGGTTCACTCTCGTGCACAGCCGACGATCGTAAAAGGAAACCCCCCTTCAAACTCATCGGCCAGATCCACATTTGTGATCCCCACGAGCTCCTTCCCTTCCGTGCATGGCAGCGTTGGGTCCGGAATGCGGGGACAGCAGATGGATGCCCCGCTTTCCTCGGAAAGAGAGGACAAACTGAGAGCGGAAGTTTTTTTTTTTCTTGGAAAAGTCTCGCAGGAAGTGCCGTATTGCCCATCAGAGACATCGCGTGGGGCTCTTTGTTTTTTTGTCCTTTTTTTTTTTTTTTCCCAAACAAACAACGCAATAGATAGTGTGTGTCATCAGATGCTAAACGTCAAACACGAAGCATATACATCTTAAATCTTGTGTGACTGCCATAAGAGATAAATAGAGATCGCTCTTACCAAAGAAATGTACGCTTCAAACAAAACAGTCAATGAAGACGAAGAAGAGAATGATGTGTAGCTCCCGGCGCCTATTTATATTATAGTTGCACCGGTTGCGACGTCATGGCTGTCGCCAGCCAACGAGTTGGTGTTTTTTCAATGTATGCTTCAGACACGGGTCATGACGAGGCGTTCCCCATAGCGACCCCTAGAGGACGCAGTTCGAAGTTCCCATGAAAGGGAACCTGTTTGAAAGCACGCCAAATAAATTTCTTCACATTCTGTTTGGATCCTCTAGGGAAATCGACACAATATCACTGTAACCGAAGAAAAAATGACAAAACCAGTGGCAGATCAAACACCTGTCTTTAAATTCAAACTAGCACGTAACATCTCAATAATAGAGATCAAAGTGTGTTTGCTGTCCGGTAAGCTTCGGACCCCGCAGAAGTAGATGGTCTTCCACACAGCCCGCCATGGATCATCGCTCTGTGAGCTGTGGAAGGAAGTGCCATTTTGTGGTAGCGGAGTCCTAAGCCATGACCAACGCTTAGTCTGCCGGCCACAGCCATGGGTTCTCAATCACCACACGCTTTAAAATGAGGCCTAGCGCAATTACAGCCCTTGCCGCTGCGAAGGAAAACAGACACAAAGGGGGATGGGGGTCAGGGGGGAGAAATACAAGAAAGAGAAACACATGTCTCATGCTTCTACAGGAGCGCAAGGCTTTTTTCTGTCGCTGCTTAATGAAAAACAGCAAACGTAGCCATGAAATTACACAGCCCTGTCACAGTTTTCCCTCAGGTCACCCTGAGACCCGGCTGACGGCGAGGGTCTCTGGAGTTGATGACGTCTGTCAGGATTGAGCCTGAGAATGGACACAAAGCACAAAGTGTCTGTTGTCAAGGACTTGGGTTGAAACTCTTGATGTATGAAGTTGGTGAATGAAGATTTTCTGCTCGTTTAAGTAATCTGTCCTCCTGCAATAGCAAGCCGGGAAATTCCCTTCAGAGAAGAGGTCTCTTTTAAATAATTTTACACATTATTAATTCTGCCCTTGAGTGCAAGTTAAGGGACTTTGATCTTCGTTTTTTTACACGGCCGCTGTCAGAATGTTTTCTATGCGTCTAGAATACAGATATTATAACTCTGATATATTATAGTGAAACTGATGAAAATTCACAAAGTGTAATTCGTCATAACCAGGTCCACAGGGAATCAGAATTGAACAGAAAACTCATTCACAAAGTTCTACATATTCTTCATATTTGTGTGTGTTCTCTTTTTAAATATTCTGGCCAATATGTCTGTTTTCATCAACCAATTCATGAATCAGATGTGAATTGGATTAGCCATACCCAACAGGAAGTTGAATTGGAATTTGAAGACAAAGACAGGAAGTAGAAATGACTAAATAGCAATTCAAAGAAATGTAATGTGCAATGTATTCTGGAAAATAAAGTGTTCTATAAACTATCTGGCCTATAAACTTGAAGCTTAAATTTGATTTTTTTTTTTACAAAACAAGGCTTTGTCAAGCCAACATTCAACAAACTTTGTTTTTCTACTTAAAGGGATAGTTCACCCAAAAATTCTGTCATTAATTACTTACCCTCATGTCGTTCCAAACACATAAGACATTAATTTTAAAAGTATTCTTGTAGCTTCATAAAATTAAGATTGAACCGCTGATGTCACATGGACTATTTTAACAATGTCCTTACTACCTTTCTGGGCCTTGAACGTGTCAGTTGCATTGCTCTCTATGCAGGGTCAGAAAGCTCTCGCATTTAATAAAAAATATCTAAATTTGTGTTCCAAAGATGAACGAAGGTCTTATGGGTTTAAAACAACATGAGGTTGAGTAATTAATGGCATAATTTTCAGTTTTGGGTGAATTATCCCTTTAAAAAGTACATGGAAACTTATTTGGATTAATTTTATTTCTACTTCCTCTCATATAAATTCGGACTGCAATTCTGCAACTTGTTTGCTAATGTACCTCCAATTCAATTCAAATTCAGGAACTATAGGAATTATAGGAATTGTCTATTCATTTCGTAATGTTGTAGTTGCTCTCGGTTCCTTTTAAGACTTTTTATGAGGTTTAAATGCATTCCACTGCTGATTTTGTACTGAAATGCCATGTAGAAAAAGGCATGTATGACAATAAAAAAATGTGTGATTCCATCTGGGCCTACCCACAACTGTGTCCAAATGCATGTCTGTGGAGCCAAATGCTATCTGCTAAATGAATTAGTTCACTGGTAAAACATATTGTTAATAAATACTTTGTTTATTGATTTTAAAATGAACTTTACTCACAATCCTCCAGGGGCTGTTCCCTTGGTGTTGCCAGTTTTCCCCGGGACTGTGGACTGCATAGAGGCTGTAAATGAATGTATGGTGGATCCGGAGTGTAAGCGGCAGTTCCGGCACCTGGAGTACTGCGTGGACGAGGAGGCAGTGGCTCCCCTCAGTCTGGAGGGGCGGCAGGCCTGCATCGATGCCCAGAACAACCTCATGCACTATCAGAACCTGCAAGAATGCAAGTGTCAGCGAGGCTCTCGCTTGGAACAACAGTGCCTGAGCGTTTACTGGACCGTCCGTTTTCCACAGGGTAAGAGGCGGAAGAGAGAGTTTTTACTTTTTGTATGATGACTATTGTCAACAATAAGCCCTCTTATATTTCAGCCTCTCCTCTTCAACCACCTGGATCTGTTCTCAATTTAGTCCCACCCTAATTTTTTTCATAAAAAATCCTGTTTGAGTTACAAATGGTTTCTTGCAAAGGGAGTTCTAGGGAGTCTGTGGGAAGTTAAAGAAAGACCAATACTTTTAGTTTTAGACCAATATTTACTGTGAAAAGGACTATAAAAATACATTTAAATGATCAAAAATGCCATTATAGAACCACATTACCATTCACAAATTTAAGTTCCTATTTTTAAGAAATTAATACTTCTATTCAGCATGGATGCATTAAATTGATCAAAAGATTTATGATTCAAATAAACTGTTATTTTCAACTGTTTCTATTCATCAAAGAATCCTATCAAAGTGTAGGATAAAAAAGATCACAGTTTCCACAAAAACAGTAAGCATTGTTTGCAATATTGATGATAATAAGAAATGTTTCTTGAGCAGCACATCAGCATATTAGAATGATTTCTGAAGGATCATGTGACACTGAATACTAGAGTAATGATGCTGAAAATTCAAATTTGCCATCACAGAAGTAAAATACATTTTAAAGTACATTAAGTACAAAAGTTAAAAGTTTTTAAACAGTAAGATTTTTAATGTTTTTAAAATTCAAGAAATAACAGACCAGACAACCCCGCCCCCGGGGAACATGCACGAAGGGCGGCAAGGCCATTCTGCGCTGCTGTAGAGAAGAGAACGAGAAACCCAGGGGTGCACGAAAAATTCCTAAATTCAGTCATATTGATGGATTCTGTCTTCTAATGTTCGAGGATTCACAAGTTTCCAAGGAGAAGAGTCTAGGAACAAGCGCGTGATCTCAATTACCTTGTTACGGCGCGTTCCTTGCGTTGCCTGCTCGGCCTCTCTCTCTCTCTCTCTCTCATTCTCTCATTCAGCTCAGCTCCAGCAATGAACTGTTCCAGTTATACACTTATTTTCACATAGCTATAACAAGCGTTAAACATGGACACGCGTGCATTTGCCGTACTCTATTAAAGCTTTAATCAGGACAAAACCGTATATTAAAAGCTAACATAAGTGGTAGCATTAAAAATAACAGCGTATATAAAAGTATGAGACAACAACAAACAAAAAAACATAGGCTTACCATTAAAAGCAGTGCTTGCACAGGTTCTGCGCTATCCTCTTCAATATCCTCTGCATCTCAATCTGGCTCAAACTGATAAACGATATTAACGGTGCCGTTGTTTACAATACAACCGGAGAAAAAGCCGCTGAGGGGCGGGACGTTTAGACGCACACCTAGAGGCGGTTTAGCCAATCACAACACAATGGGCTAGCTAACAAATCAGAGCCCATCACCTATTTCTGAGGGAGGAGCTTCATAAAAGCAGGAATGATCAGGCGTTTATGGAGATGGGATAGCAGCGGTGTAGAATAAGGTAAATTTTGAAAAATAATGTGTTTTTTTTAAACCGGAGCATTAACACATGTTAGACTGCACCAAACACAATCAAGCCTAGAAAAAAAAACAGTCAACCACACCTTTATACTTTATTTAGCACAGGATGCTTTAAATTGACAAAAACTTATACCTAAGTGAGATACCAAAGAATTGTACAAAAGATTTCTATTTAGCATCAATGCTGTTCTTCTGAAATTTTATTCATCAAAGAAAACGAAAACATTCTATCCGCTGTTTTCGCATAATAAAATAAATCTTTTTTTCAGCAGGCAAATCACGAATATTAGAATGCTTTCTGAGAGAATGTGACTGGAGTAATGATGCTAAACCAAGCAGCTTTGAAGGTCACAGGAATAAATTTAGTTTGAAAAATATAATTTAAAAATAGAAAAGTTATTTGAAATAATAAAAATATTTCAAAACGTTACTGCTTTTGCTGTACTTTAGATCAAATAAATGCAGGCTCAGTGAGCAGAAGAGACTTCTTTATAAAAACATTACAAATCATACCCTTCAAAAACTTTTGACTGGTAGTGTATATTAAAAGACAAAACAGTTCTTTTATACTATATATTTCACAGTATTACAATTTACTGTATTTTTGAACAAATAAAGGCAGGCTTGGTGAGTATAAGAGATGTCTTTCAAAAACATCAAAAACCCCAAAAAATAAAATCTTACCGACTCCAAACTTTTGAGGGGTGTAAATATAATATATATGCATATTCACTCAGAAATATATCATATTATAGAAGTTAAATTGCTTATGCAGTTTCATGGTTTTTTAAGACTCCCTAGAATATTCCCTGACTCATGTCCAGCAATTCCCAAACCAGTGAATGTCATGATGAAAGGAGCAGGTTTAAAGAAAGTGAATAAGAAAGTAAAAGAGGGAGTAGGTAACTCCAGAGAAAAGTCATGCATAAAGAATTCAGTTAAATCAATTTCAAAATGACTGCCTTTGTTCTGTCGGTCATAAACAGTGTACTCACAGATCTCAGTGGATGTTCTTTCAGGACATGCCAAACGCTTTAATGAGAGTGTTGAGTGAGCTACCAGAGGATTTAGATTTAGGCAGTAATAGCATTTAATGAGTGCTCAGTAATGTGTATGAAATGGCAAGGAGGCATAAAACCCAGTCAGACACTAAACAAACGACTGGCTCCCTGACAATGCTATCGTGATTAATCTCGCCATTCCCTCATCTGTTCATTACGCTCGGCGGGATGGACGCATACATGCAGGAACTGGAATATGCCGCGTTCCGTCGAGGGCGCCTGGTTCCGTCTCACGGCAGAAGTTTCATGCTCGTGTGTTTGCTCATGAGCAAAAGAGATTACAGAGTTGCTGGTGAATGACGTCCGGAGGATCGTCAAAGCACGGCTGCAAAATTAATTGATTCTGAGTTTATATTCCCACCCAATATGGCTTATTAATATTAAACCTTATGAAACAGGAAGATGGGTTCCCACAGCGACTCATCAAGAGCTGTTGTAAATACTGACTAATCCCAGGCTCCTCCAGCAGCTAACTCATCATGCGTCTGAGTGCAACGCAGGGGCCGCAGGGGCCGCAGGGGCCAGAAGAGCCCGGCCTGATCGACAGTCTCAGAAATAAGTGCTTTTAAAACACATCAACTGGAAATGTCAAGTGTTCTTCTCCTGCGTGCTGCAAATGAAAACCGTCAGTGGTGGAATACGCAAGGCACGTAATTGTGAATGTAGCACACTTGATGTGGCGCCTCCGTAGATTGAAATGTGGCGTGCGAACAAGATGACAGGAGGGATTCTGCCTGTTTTCATTTGTTTGAAGAGTCTGTGTGTGCGTAGGTTTTGATAGCCGGAATTTCAGAAAATGTCCCCAAAAGAATATCACAACATGACAAAAAACTCCTTCTGGGGATGTCGACACAAAAATAACAGGCCTGTGAAATGACAAAATGTGCATTTTGGAGTTAGGCTAAGAGTGTATTAATTATAACATGACTTTTTGAAGAAAATATGAGGGGTGTTTGCTGACAAATGTTTACAGTATTTGCTAATCTATTGCTAAGGCATTTGAAGTTGTTGCTAGGGTGGATCTAGGGCTTTGCTAAATCTCTGTGATATTCAGATCTGTTCATATAGATGATGCAAGGCAGGTTTATTTATATAATTGTAGCTCATTTCATACACAGTCGTAATTCATACAAGTGCATAGTGTTACATATAAAGAGAAAGATAAACGACACGTTAAACTAAATTTAACACCATTTAAGAATGAGGAGAAAGTTAATTAAAATAGAAAACAAAATAAAAAAAGAATAAAATAATAAAATAAAAAGAATTTCAAGTAATAATGAAAAAAATCATAAATAAAAGTTCATCAATAAAAAAATTAAAGTAAGTAAAATAGGAAATATAATAATACAAAAGCACTAGTCATTATAAAGAGACAATAAAAATAAAATAAAGGACATTGTACAAAATCTAAATTTTATAAATCTAAAGTAAATAAATAATAATAATTTAAAGCAAAAATATGAAAACGAATATCTAAATAAACTATACTTACAATAAAATATAAAGAAATGGTGAACTAAATTAAAAAAATACCAATATCTTAAAAAAATTTTAAGTTTGTTTAAAAAAAAGTCTATTTAAAACAAATTACAAATAATAAAAATGATCTCAAAAAGATTAAAAAAGAAAAGAAAAGAAAATTAAATAAATAATTTAAGTGCATCACTAAAGTGCAGCAACGGTGTCTTATTTAATTGCATATATTACTATATTACTATATACTATATTACTATATTAAATCTAATTATATTACTATTTCATCCTACTCAGCAATCTAAGCATATCAGACACAGCTCGCAAGATACTTCTCAGCACCCAAGGACGACTTTCTGGAAAACAGCCAGGGAAGCCAGGACAACATATCACAACCACCGGAAACACCAGAGACACAGCCCATCTCACCAGACACATTATCCCTCTCTCCAGCATCTCCACTTCTAAGTTTCTCACAGAAAATGGAGGAACTGGTGTGTGCTGGGACCAAACTCTCCCACTCATTCGCTGCAAGCCCCCAGATATCAACAAAAAAAATGGCGGGCCCCACTACCACTGAAGCCAGGTCCAGCTCGTCCTCCTCCTCCTGTGAAAGCTCTCCGGCCGCTGCCACAACACCAAAAACAAATACGGTGAACCAAAAACATCTGATAACAGCTCTCAGTGATATGTGTCAGGTCCCCGCTTTGATAGCAGCAACATTCACAATTGTTTACAGAACAAGCGGGAACCCAGTGTGCCTGTAGCTTTCTCTATTTCTGTTTTATCACGTGATAGAAAGTCTAAGGGCTTCTTAAGCCGTTCGGCTGACTTATCTAATCTGCGGCCTTTTATGCATCAAACTAATATTGCTGTTAAGACTAAATGTAATGCCATCAAGTTAGCATTTTTAAAAATTCGCTCACTAAAAAATAAATCATTTTTAATCAATGACTTAATAACCACAAACTACCTGGATTTTATGTTTCTAAATGAAGCATGGCTAGAAGACAGCTGCAGTGCAACAGTCCTCAATGAAACAGCCCCTCCTAACTTTACTTTCATGAGTGTCTGCAGGACTGTTAGGAGAGGTGGAGGTGTAGCTTCTCTATTTAAAGATGTCTATCAATACAAGCAAGTGTCATTTGGTCAGTACTAGTCTTTTGAATATCTAGGGATTGTGTCGAAAGATGCTCCACGCATTCTGTTTATCATTATTCACAGGCCTCCAAAATACTCTCCAGCCTTTGTTGAAGAGTTCACAGAAATGTTATCAATGATTTCCTCAGAGTTTGACTGTTTTGCTATTGCAGGGAGTTTTTATATTCACATAGATAATGCAGAAATCAATACTACAAAATAAATTATAACTGTTTTAAACACTTTTGACCTGATTCAGCATGTGCATGAACCTACACACAATCATGGACATACTCTAGATTTAATCATCAGTAGAGGTCTAAACATTTCATCCATTGTTATTAAGGACGTAGCACTATCTGATCACTTCTGTATTTTCTTTGATATATTGATATCTGTTACCACTGAATCTAGAGCGGTCTATGACATTAACCGAGAACCCTAGTGTGCACGCTTATGGACAGGACTATAGCTTAACACTTAAGCCATTTATGACAGACTCTGTTGTCTTCTCCTGATCCTTTTAACTCAAAAGTTAAGAACTATTATTTATTGATGATATTGCTCCTGTGAAAGTCAGCAAGAAGGCTGGCAGACAGAAATCAGCTTGGAGAAATTCAACAGCAGTTCAGAGTATGAAAAGAATGCAGAAAAGCATGTGGTCGGAAGACGAAACTTGAAATTCACTATAGAATCTATAAAGACAGCCTTCATGCTTTCAATGTGGAACTAGGCAAAGCTAGACAGAGTTTCTTCACAAACCTTTTAAACAGTAACTTAAACAACACTCTTTTTGCAACTGTTGAGAGACTAACAAACCCCCCAAATCAGATTCCAGTGAAATGCTCTCCGACAGCAAAAGCAATGAGTTTGCTTCCTTCTTTTCTAAGAAGATCAATAATATCAGAAAGGCGATCAGCACATCCTCAAGTTATGCAGAGGTCAGACAGATTCAACCGCAATATCAAAAAGAAGATACTATGTCTATTTTTTAAGCAATTGATAGCAAAATTTTGGAAGAAATAGTGCAGCACCTAAAATCGTCAACCTGCTATCTTGCTTCACCACTTCCCAAATCCTTTTTCAAACCGGGGGCTTAAGTTGGCAGAGATCTCTCGAAAGTTGGTGAAATGCCTCACTCTTTCTGGGGAACACGTTTCCAGACCATGAAAACTGCAGTTTGTTAAGCCCCTTCTGAAAACGAACTATCTGATAACAAATTTGAGCAATTATAGGCAATATTATTGAAAAGGTAGTTTTTAATCAGCTGAACAAATACTTAAACTAAAATGGATACCTGTCCTGGACAATTTTCAATCTGGTCTCTGACCGCATCACAGCACAGAAACAGCGCTCATTAACAGCGCTCAAACGCTAATTGTAGTCACCAAATGACTACAGCCCCATTGAATTCCTCTGCCAATGCATTGATGAAATTAACATTTGGATGTGTGAGAACTTTCTTCAGTTAAACAAGGAAAAAACTGAAGTAATTGCATTTGGAATCGAAGATGACGTTCTCAAGTTGAATGTATACCTTGACTCTAGGGGTTTGACAAGTAAAAATCAAGTCAGGAATCTTGTTGTGATTCTGGAGACAGACCTTAGTTGCAGTAGTCATGTCAAAGCAGTAACTAAATCAGCATAAAATCATCTCAAAGCATTGCAAGAATTAGATGTTTTGTTTACAGTCAAGACTTGGAGAAACTTGTTCAAGCCTTTATCACCAGCAGGGTGGACTATTGCAATGGTCTCCTCACCGGCCTTCCCAAGACGACCATTAGACAGCTGCAGCTCATCCAGAACGCTGCTACCAGAATTCTGACTAGAACCAGAAAAACTGAGCATATCACACCAGTCCTTAGGTCCTTACACTGGCTTCCAGTTACATTTAGGATTAATTTTAAAGTACTTTTACTCGTTTATAAATCACTCAATGGCCTAGGAACCTAAATATATAGCAGATATGCTCACTGAATATAAAACCTAACAGACCACTCAGATCATTAGGATCGAGTCAGTTAGGAAAACCAAGGGTTCACACAAAAAAAGGGGAATCCGCTTTTAGCTATTATGCCGCCCACAGTTGAAACCCGCTTCCAGAAGAGATCAGATGTGCTAAAAAATTAGTCACATTTAAATGCAGACTCAAAATATGACAAAAATCTGTTTAGCTGTGCATTTATTGAATGAGCACTGTGCGATGTCTGAACTGATTTCACTGTATTTTATGTATAATCATTTTTTATTTTTAACTGTCTTAAATTCATTTAAAATACATTTTTCAATGATCTTCAAAGTTTTTAAATTCCTTGTTTTATTTTTGTGATTTCTTTTATTTTATGATTTTATTTTCGTTATGTTGAAAGCCACTTTAAATTACCATTGTGTACGAAATGTGCTTTATAAATAAACCTGCCTTGCCTTGCCTTGCCTATATTACTATATAATTACTATATCATTCGTGTTTGTAGCAAAAATAGTATAGGACAAGATATGTTAATACTTAATACGTTAATAGGTTAATATTTTAAATTCTCATTCATTATCTTTTTTCATCTTTTATCATATTTTAAATAAATATGAACAGAAAGTCCCCACAAGAAAAAACCCTACAATACAAGCTTGTGTGTGTGTGTGTGTGTGTCATCTTGGCATGCAGTGTCTCCAGGGTTGTGTGATACAAATAGACTGGTCTCTATTTTAACTTGTGTCTTGATCCAGACCCTTCAATCTGTGGACTGACAGTTCAACCAATGCATATATCTCAAACACTGACCTCTTATTAAAATCTGTAAGACTATGCATCATAATTACAGAAATACCGTATGATATTTGATGATATGCTGTGCTGTTAATTAGGCGTAATGATAAGGTAATGGTGCAGTTTGGTGAGCTTAATTAGTCTCAAACGGTTATGTGTGTGTTTGTATTGCAGGTTATGATGACATTGAGACGTCCCCATATGAAGACATTGAACTGGAACTTGTGAGAAATAGCGAAACATCAAAACTAGCCTCAATAGTTTCAGGTACTGAAGCCACATCAGTGATCTGACCAAACAAAATGTGTTTTCCTCCACAGCTGAATGCACTGTGATGATGTACGCCAGTGTATCGTTGTATGCTTGTATGTTTGTGCTTAATATGTTTTCTTTGTCTTGCAGTTGTTTTTTCTACACTGAAAAAAATGTGTAGGTTTTACTTTGGAACCATTTTCACTCAGAAATTGCTAGTAACTTTCACAAATAGTTACAAAGAAATGGCAAGTAACATATCGAATTAAAGGAGTAGTTCATCCAAAAATGAAAAATTGCTGAAAATGTTCTCACCCTCAATCCATCCAAGATGTAGATGAGTTTGTTTCTTCGTCCGAACAGATTTGGAGAAATTCAGCATTACATCACTTGCTCACCAATGGATCCTCTGCGGAAAGGGGTGCGGGCGGTTTTCCTGCCGTCAGAATGAGAGTCCAAACAGCTAAAAACATCACAATTATCCACAAATACTCCACACGACTCCAGTCCATCAGTTAACACCTTGTGAAGCGAAAAGCTATGTTTTTGTAATAAATAAAACATCAAGATGTTTTTTGTTTATCAAACCATAAAATTTCTTTCTCGTGTGAAAAAGTAGTCTCATCTGAATCATAGGAGAAACAGTTTACAAGTGAAAACAGCCTAAAACAGTTCTAAACAAATTTGTTGGTGGATTTAGATGTGAGAGGAAAAAAGTTGATGAACATTTTCACTGGAGGAAGCGTTATCAATATATTATGGATTATGGACTGATTTTACACAGAAGTGACAGCTTATGATGGATTAGTTTCTAACAGATGCTTTTCACTTTAAAATACATTAAATGTTGGACTGGAGTTGTGTGGATTACTTGTGGATTATTCTGGTGTTTATCAGCTGTTTGAACTCTCATTCTGACGGCACCCATTCACTGCAGAGGATCCATTGATGAACAAGTGTAATGCTAAATTTCTCTAAATCTGTTCCGATGGAAATGAAACACAACTCAAGCGAATATTGGATTGCCTGAAGGTGGGTTAGTTTTCAGCATATTTTCATTTTTGGGTGAACTATTCCTTTGATTGTAAAATGTTGAAGTAGAAAAAATGTAATAGTATTTTCTTGCAAAACATGCTCCAGTAATCTAGATTTTATTTACAACTTCCAAAAATATTTTTGTACAGTGTGTGTGAAATATAAAAGGCATAACATACTGCTTTATACAGGCCCAAAAAGCATTTGGACACTTAAATATAAGTGTTTTTTCCTCTTTCTCAGTGTCCTCCCTTCCTCTGGCGGATCAGAACCAGTGTCTGAAAGCAGCTCAGGACTGTGGGTTGTACGAGAAGTGCGGTTCCCTGCGCTCTGAGTACGCGTTAGCTTGCACTAAGATCATACCTGGCACGAACCACTGTAACCGGCACAAATGTCACCGGGCCCTGCGGAGGTTCCTGGAGCGTGTTCCAGAGGAGTACAGCTTTGGTGTCTTATTTTGTCCTTGTTCGGATACTCTGTGTGGAGAGAGAAGGAGAAAAACCATCGTGCCCTCCTGTTCCTATGAGGAGCGAGATGGACAGCCCAACTGCCTCAATCTGGAGAGTTACTGCCTCAAAGACAACCTGTGCAGGTGAGATACATGTCTGTTAGCAGCTGGACATAGTAAACATATCTGATTTGTGAATCAGTCATGCTTTCGAATCTGAGATTTTAAATCAATCAGCCAAACTAGTTCACAAAACATATGTGAATGTTTTATTCACTAATCAGTGAATAAAACAACTCACAAAGTCATATAGCAACTCAAAGTCAACAACTCACAAACGCATTAAACCAAACCATCAAGAGTTTATACCCAAAAAGGTTACAAATAAAAGTAACATACAAATTAATGTTTACTGCCTGTTCTAAGAAAATGTCCCATACCATTCAAAAGTTTTTTAAATGCATTAAATAGACATTTATAATGTTACAAAATATTTAATATTTCAAACAAATGCTGTTTTTTTGCCTGTGCCTTTGCCTGTTCTTCAAAGAATCCTATCACAGTTTCCACACACACACACACACACCAAGTTTTCAACAATGATAATAAAAAACAAACCTTTCTGAAGGATCATGTGACAGTGAAGATTGGAGAAACGTATTCTGAAAATTCAGCTTTGCCATTACAGGAATACATTTAATTTTGTAAAATGTAATCAAATAGTGAAAAGATATTGTGAATTGTAATAATATTTCACAATATTACTGTTTTTACTGTATTTTAAATCAAATAAATGTAGCCTTAATGTGCATAAGAGACTTCTTTCACTTACCGACCTCAAACTTTTGAACAGTTGCGTATATTAATAAATTAATAAATAAATAAAAATAAATGGCATATGTTAGAATAATAGGTAAGAAATTATATGTATGTAATTGCAATTTATAAAACTTGCAAAAACATTTTCAGCCAAGAGATGTATATGAATTTTAGTATTTTTTTATTTGAATATTTAAATTCATAGCTCATGGCTGCAACAAACTGAACTGGGACACATAACAACAAACACCCGTTATGTTAAAAACACAATGTAAAGATCTGCTGATTCAATATTTTAAATGGGTTCTTTGAAATTAACTGTTTGAAAGAACCAATTTGTGTAACTGATTGTGACATATTACAGTCTCATCAGATGTTCTTCCCCTCATTCAAACCTAACCTCAGCTTTGATAACAGCACAGCATGATCATTTCCACCTTTCTTCTTGAAATACAAGACTTTCCTTTTATCTTCCTCTAGAAACAGATGTCTCTGGCAGTAATGCTTATCTAAGCATCATTAATAGCACAGAACTTGCTGAGTTGGATGGAAGAAAGGACAACAGGTCGCATATTATACGATTAGACGCATCTTGTATTTAAACAAGAATATAAATGAGAAATGTTTGGAGAATGCAGACTATCCTTCAGCATGGACACATACAGTATGTGACCCTGGAGCACAAAACCAGTCTTAAGTTGCTGGGGTATATTTGTAGCAATAGCCAAAAATAAATGTATGGTCAAAATTATTGATTTTTCTTTTATACCAAAAAATCATTAGGATATTAAGTAAAGATCATTTTCCATGAAGATATTTTGTAAATTTCCTACTGTAAATATACTAAAAATTAATTTTGGATGAGTAATATGCATTGCTAAGAACTTCATTTGGACAACTTTAAAGTTTAAAAACTTTAATTTTTTTTTGCACCCTTAGATTCCAGATTTTCAAATAGCTGTATCTCGGCCAAATATTGTCCTATCCTAACCTGTATAATCTCCATTCGCCAAACTGCCCTTCTGATGGTTTTGTGGTACCAGAGTCACATATGGTAAGGGAAAGGCATTTTGCAGAAAGGAAGCTCAGCATTAAAAATTAGTTACAAAATTACAAAACTGATAGTACAAAATAGGCATTCGATATAAAAAAAAATCAAATGATTTATTAAACGGCTAATCACTAGTAATTTTTTTTTTTTTAAATCACTATTTGTGTTGTGTCACCCAAAAAGCTATTAAAAATGGTTGAAATAAAGCTAAAATAAAATATCTAAATATAAGATGAAATAGTTTAGGCAACTATCTGAAATAAAATATGTTTAAACTAAAATGACTAAAAACTGAAACTGAAATAAAGTTCATGTGTCTCCGTTTGCTTAAATAGAAATACATGTTAGATATTAGGTAAATGAAATATTAAAATTAGTGCCGGTCAAATGATTAAGCGCGATTAATTGTTTGACAGCACTAATTAAGATAAAAAATACAAACGAATAAAAATGACTAAAGCACATAAAATAACTAAATTAAATTAAACTGAACTGAACACTGAATATAAAATATAAAATATACAAATATAGAAAATATAAAAAGGAAATATTAAAAAGCCAATTCAAAATATGAATAAATACTACAATATTATTATTAAATAAAATTAAACAATCTTAAATAAATTGTATAAAGACTACCACTATTCCACAGCAGCACCTACAGATAAACTTTTGTAGGGGGCATCGTAAACATTTTTTTTTCTTTCCAATTTTAAATGTATGTACATTTTTAAAAACTAGTGCCTTTTTAAAGACAAAGCAGAAGCCACAGTTGCATCAACAGTTTAATGACAGTGCATGCAACTGGTAAACAATTAACATAATATGGTTATCACCCAGTAAATCAGTTACGACTATAAGGCAACATTACATCACCTAATTAATATTCATGAACAACACTGATATAGTTTATAACACATCCCCCTTACTTTTCAAACCATTCTGACGGCCCTGACAAAAACAACTGATCATGCATTCTGTGTATAGATTTCCTCTGTCAGAATCTGACATACATTTATGTTCTAATCATCCTGTGTCCGTATTCAAATTTGTCTGGTCTGTCAGGTCAAGATTGGCTGATTTCCAGCAGAACTGTCAGCCGTCTTCTCTCTCTCCCTCCGGCTGTCTCCGGGAAAGTGGAGCCGTGTGCCTCAAGGCCTACGCTGGGCTCATCGGTGAGAAACCACCTCAGACGACCTTGAAAAAATGGACGCAAGCTTAATGAGGAGTACAAAATGCACAAATCGATACGTCACTGCACAGTCTGTACTTAAATAATATTACATTTTTAATGACGAGCACTTCTGCGTCCTGCTGGAGTGAGTTCACTGAAATGGGAAACGCTATCGGGAATGACTGGTCAGAGCAGTTTGGGTTCAACTTCATGTCGTGGGTTTACTTTAACCTAGTGTGCCACTTATATTGAATTAGCAGGACAACCTGAGACAACATAATTAAACCGGAGGGGGGTGGATAGACTACACTGGTTGGAGATTCTCCCAGATGGGCTTTGGGCTAATTGGCATGGGATCTTTTCCTCTGGCTGTCTCTCATCCCCTCTTTCCTTCTCCCTCCCTCCGCAGGTACCATCATGACACCAAACTACGTGAGTAACAGCAGTACAGAGGTGTCGCAGTGGTGTAATTGCGAAGGCAGCGGGAATCAGTGGCAGGACTGCCTGCGAATCCTGCACATGTTCAACAGCAACACCTGCCTGCGTGAGTATCTCAGAATATAATTTACACATCATCTTAATGTTTGTCAGAAGAGTATAAATATGGAACTGTTCTGACAGATTTGCTGTTTCTTACAGACCTCTTTAAAAGGTTTAACGTTCACACTTATACATATTTCTTATTGAAACAGGAAGTTGGCATAGGTCCTTGTTGAAGCTTCCCTAATCCAGCATTAATATTTCAAGCAAGGGTGCATTAAATCGATCAAAAGTGACAGTAAAGACATTTATAATGTCAACTACATTTATAATTTTAAATATTTCAAACAGCTTCCACAAAAATATCAAGCAGCAACTGATAACTGATAAGTTTTAACATTGATAGTAATAAGAAATGTTTCTTGAGCAGTAAATCAGCATATTAGAATGATTTCTGAAGGATCATGTGACACTGAAGACTGGAGTAATGAAAATTCAGCTTTGCATCAAAGGAATAAATTACATTTTAAAATATACTTAAATTGTAATAATATTTCACAGTATTACTGTTTTTACTGTTGTTGAGCATAAAAGACTTCTTAAAAAATGTTGCTGACCCCAAACCTTTAAACAATGTGTGTGTCTGCTTTAAAATATCAGAATAGATGTCAACGCTATGCTTAAACTATGATATCTATTTCTCTGCAGTCAAGATTTCAATATGAACTGAAGCATTTCTCATCAAATTCAACAAAATGATCTGAGCTATGTGTTTATATACACCCCTGCACAGAAGCTGATATCAATATTTTATCCATTTTATCAGATGACTGTAAATGTTAAATGTGGGTACGGACTTTAAGTATATTTTATCAATTTTCAGAGTAGACAAGCATAACAGACGAACTAAAACCCACAAAATTCTAATTTCTTACATTTCTTGAGATTTATAATTGGTTTTAAAATGTTTTATACTTTAGATCATTATCTTTTCTTATTTTGCAAATAGGACTTAAGTAAATGAAGCCTAAAACTCACCCGGTCTCTTTACCAAACAGGTAATGCCATTGATAACATGGGAAGCTCCACCCCTCGTCCAGTAGAAGGCACGCCCCTTCCTGCTCCTCGCCCCTCCCCTCAGGTCCAGCGCGATGAGCTGAACATCAACACGCTGCCTGAACCCAATGCAGTAAGTAGTGAACACATTTTCTTAAAACAACTATCACACAATCAAACTCCTCCAGCTGCAATGCTAACTCAACATAATTTGCACAGAAGGACCATTTATAAAACTCCACCCATAATCAGGATAAACCTGATTCTTATTCTCGTCATAGCTTTGTGGCTAATTCTGGCCTTTGATACATGAGATTTGCAAAAAGACGGGCCCAACAAATCCGCAGTCCTTGCACTTTGAGCATACTGATGGATCCGAGAACTGAGACGTTCATGCACGACTGATCGTGTCACTGCAGAAACGCACGGTCACACGCCGTCGCCCTGCAGCCGCTACAGTAAGCACAAAAACGCTTGTTCGAAAACCCACCTTATGCATTTAATTTGGCTTCCTGTATGTCGTGGGATGCTTCTTAACATTCCCTGTTAATTTACTGTATTGATTCAACTGTGGTGCATAGATTTTGGAACGAGAGTAATGAATGCAAGTTTTTCTTATTCTGTCTCTTTAGCATCTTTAAAAGAGACCCATTTCTTAGACCTAATCAATAGGTAATGATGCTTTGAATTAAAGGTCCGACCTCTGACCTCTACGCACATGACCTTGTTAAAATGCCTGATCTTACTTTAAAATGGTAATTTCATGGATATGTTCACTTGGTTTTCGTCTATACACAAAGATGGTAAACAAATGCCACATGCACCTAAAGGGATCAGTGTGGGGTCGGAATCAAACTGCCTGAACTGCCACCTTCAATTCAATCAGAAATAATCACACAACCCATAGGCCCTCAAGAACACAATCATGGTAAGGAATTAAATCTATATCGATTTGCTCTTCCCTTTAGTCAGATTATATTGTGCTTTGGAATGAGGGTGTCAGCTTTATTTTTCTTTCATTATGGCCGGCCGCCAAACTTTAAATGACTCAGAGAGACTTAGTAGGCAGCGTCACTGAATCAGATCTTTAATTTTCCTCAATCTTGTGGTTGCCTTGGTTTTATGCTGTATCTGAAAGTGACCATATACTTTGCACAGCTTGAGCTACAATTTCTTGAAACCGTTTTCAGTGAAAAGTTATTAGCATAGTATTCGCAAAGACATTTAGTGATAGCCAGTTACCATCCCAACCAGATCTGGGTAGATTACTTACAAATTGTAATAATCTGTTACTGATTCCAAATTACATGACAAAAATTGTAGTTTTATTTGTTTACATTGCCAACAAAAATTCATGTGACCATAACCAATGTCAGAGAACCATGAACATATAAATGTGATACTTCATTATTAAAAATATTTATTTTAATATCTCAGGGATACTTCAAATAAAAATATATTAGGTGAAAGAGGATCAGATGACAAAAAAATTAGTTTGTGCATTTGAATGTGTTTGAAAGACAAAAGCCTTAATAATAATACATGAAAATAAACATGTAATCCATAAAAGTAACTGTAGGTCTGATTATGAGTATTCAATTTCAAAGTCTAATTTAATAATGACAAGTACTATTTTGAAAATGATTCCGACTCAGATTACAGGTAATCAGTATACCCAGCTCTGATCAACCACCAAACCAACAAAAATGAATAAATCTATTTAGTGCAATTTAATAATTAATAACATAAGGCAAGGCAAGGCAGGTTTATTTATATGGCACATTTTATACACAATGGTAATTCAAAGTGCTTTACATAAAATAAAATAAAAACAATAATCACAACAATAAAACAAGGAATTAAAAACTTTGAAAATGATTAAAAAAAAAATTGATTTAAGAGATTTAAAAATAATTTAAGAAAACGATTATACTTATAATATAGTGCAATCAGTTCGGACAACGCACAGTGCTCATTCAATAAATGCAAAGCTAAACAGATGAATTTTGAGTCTGCATTTAAATGTGACTAAAGTTTTAGCACATCTGATCTCTTCTGGAAGATGATTCCAACTGCGGGTGGCATAATAACTAAAAGAACATTCCCCTTGTTTTGTGTGAACCCACGGTATTTCTAACTGACTCGATCCTAAATGATCTGAGTGGTCTGTTAGGTTTAAATTCAGTGAACATATCTGCTATGTATATAGGTCCTAGGCCATTGAGTGATTTAAAAACGAGTAAAAGTACTTTAAAATCAATCCTAAATATAACTGGAAGCCAGTGTAAGGACCTGAGGACTGTGTAATATGCTCAGATTTTCTGGTTATAGTCAGAATCCTAGAAGCAGCATTCTGTATGAGCTACAGCTGTCCAATGGTATTTTTGGGAAGGCCAGTGAGGAGTCCACTACAATAGTCCACCCTGCTGGTGATAAAAGCATGAACAAGTTTCTCCAAGTCTTGACTGGAAACAAAACCTCTAATTCTTGCAATGTTTTTGAGATGATAGTATGCTGATTTAGTTACAGCTTTGACATGACTACTGAAACTAAGGTCTGTCTCCAGAATCACACCAAGATTCCTGACTTGATTTTTAGTTGTTAGACCCCTAGAGTCAAGGTATGCATTCACCTTGAGAACTTCATCTTTGTTTCCAAATGCAATGACTTCGGTTTTTTCTTTGTTTAACTGAAGAAAGTTCTCGCACATCCAACTGTTAATTTCATCAATGCATTGGCAGAGGGAGTCAATGGGGCTGTAGTCATTTGGAGATAAGGCTAGGTAAATCTGGGTATCATCTGCATAGCTGTGATAGGCGATTTGGTTCTTTCTCATTATTTGACTTAGTGGGAGCATATACAGGCTAAACAAGAGCAGTGCAAGAATTGAGCCTTGTGGGACATAAAGGGATTTAACTTGAGTTCAACTAAATAATTAGCCTGTAGAGGCTAACTGTTAACATTAGCCAGCCTTGGCCCCATTGACAAGCTATTAGTATTTGCATAATATCTGTGCCAAAGTAATTTCTTGATAAGCTACTAAAGCTTCAGGGAGTGACACTATCCAAATAAATCATTGATATTTCTGGCAAAAAGCATGTTGTTGGCTACTTTTGAATGAATGTCAATAAAGAATCATGCTTTTTGACAGCATAATGGTGTAATCTAAAGCCTGACTCCCATAGACAAGGTATTAGCATTAGTATAATAATCTGTGCCAGAGTCATTTCTTGATAGACAAATAGGCTACTAGAGCTACAGGGAGTGACACCATCCAACAAAATTAGTCACTGTTGAAACATCTTCTATTTTGCAGATTTCTTGCAAAAATTTTGTTAGCTACTTTTGAATGGATGTCAGTGCTTTTTGACAGCATAATGGTGTAATACTAAAGCTAACCGGCTAAACCCTGACCCCCTGGCCATGTTATTAGCATTAGCCGTAGCATAATATCCAGCTAAAGTAATTTCTTGATTAGCGCTTCAGGGAATGACACCGTTCGTGATAGCAACACTTACTTGACTATGTATTGTAAAATGGATTGTATATTTGCTGCCCACATAAAAGAGAAGCAAATAATCCCTTGGCGTCCATAGGCGTACAGACTTTATCAAGAAACGCTGCTCTGATCTGTGTGTCTTTGTGTTCATGTGTCCTCGCTTTGGACCGCATTCACATCCTCTGTTCTCAGAACACACAGACCACAGCATTCAGCTTAGAGATAATCTCGGCCTGCAGACAAAAAGGATTCAATTCAGTTTCTGCTGTCATTTATTTATTTCCTAGACTCTCTCTCTCACTTGTGTTCTCCAGCAAATCTCTCCTTTCCAAATGTCCCTGTCTTTCCTGATCTGTCTCTCTTGATGTGCTTCTCACTTTCTTGGCCTGTCTCTCTCTCTCTGAACGGATTAGCTAAAGGTGTTTGCAAGCAGCGGTGAATCAGTCAAACTTCATTAATATTAATGTATTCGTACCCATCTGTCTGTCTCTCTAGCTAACTCTCTTCTTCTCTTTCTCCTTCTTTTATCGTTCATTCATAATCCCTCTCCCTCACAATCTCTCCAACCCTCTCCCTGACAAACGCTCACCATCGTATTGCTCCTATATACTTTTCTAAAACTGTAATTTTCAGGTGTTTCATTTATTTCTCATATGATACATTTCTCGTATCATCATTCAACTAATTTAGTCTCAGATGTTTCTCAAAAAACTCCATGTAACAAAGTTTAATATATATATATTAAGTTATGTTATTTTTATATTACATTATATATTATTTTTCTGTATATCTGCCATTGTTTGGACCACAAATAACTCCCATAACACCCCCAAACTCACGCCATAGAGGACAATAATGAACTGTGAGCTCTGAGGTTGTTAATTGATTGTAAATGCTTTTGTTGAAACATCAGCCTGCTTATTTAAACTAGATTGTAAACAATCAGGTTTAACAGGCAGATAGTGAGAAACTACATTTCCCATGATCTGCAAAACATCTCCACCATCAGAGAAGAGAACAAGTAACAATTTGTACCAAAAGAACACTTCCGTGCACCAACTCCCATTACGAATGACAAAATGACTAATAGGCAAAATCTATCTATGCTCTCAAAACACTTAAATATTTGTGCGTGGTGTGTGTGGGGGGTGTGTGTATGTGTGTGTAAGATATATATTTAAATAGATAGCAATATACAGAAACAGTCACATCTTAAAATCAAGAGGTTATTTTTCTCCTTTGTTTTTTAGTTTGATATGTAGTTTTGCGATGCTTCATGGTAGTTCTTTCCCTCATTGAAGCTTTTAAGTACACATTGTACCTTGGTCTTTTTCTTTTTTTTTTGTTCAATCAAAAGTTTATAATATTGTGATTCAACCTAAGTGGTTGGTTTTGGTTTATCTCTTATAACTTCTTAAATTATGGATGTGTAATCCCCATGAGGGAAAAAACACCATTTTTAAAATGTCATAATAAATGATACTACATACGGCTATACTATAATTATACATTTTGTTAATATTTTGAATTGTTTTATTTGTATATTTTCCAGTTTTATTTTAGTTAAAGTTTCTTAATGTTGTTGTGTTTTTGCAGTGTAGTATTTTATATCGTTTATACATTTTATTCAGTTTTTGATTTAGTTAAACTAAATTCATCAATCTAAACTAAATTAAACTGAGAAATGTTGTCTTGGCAACTTGTTGTCTTATTTATTTATTTTTTAAATTTGTTTATTTAGGTAAGGTGATTTTTATTCAAAGTGACATTTTTTTTCCTGGTTTTATTTTATTTTTAGTAACTAATAATCTGAAGGCACTGTGCATCTATTGGCTGAGCCAGTGTGAAATAAATATTAACTAGATTGAAAAGTTTGTAGACAAACTTAAGTTGGCTTGAAAAAGCCTAGCTAGAAAGTTTGAAGTAGTTTTAAAAGCTTTAAGTTTGAAGGTTTTCAGTTTTAACTAGTTTGAAGTTTAAAATACTTTTAAAGTTTTAAGTTTTAAGGTTTTGAAGACAATGCAATTTATCAGAAAAATAGATAGATAGATAGTTAGATAGATTGATAGGAAATTTTAAATTAAATTAGAAATTTTAGTTGTAGATTAATATATTCTATGGTGTTTCTATGTGGTTTCTATGGTGTTGCTATGCTGCTAAGGTTATACAGCCCCCCCCCACCCCCCCCCCCCCCCCAAACCCCCCCCCCCCCACCCCCCACCCCCCCCCCCCCCCCCAACCCCACCCCTCCCATAACCCCCCCCCCCCCCCAGGTGTGGTTTGAGAGGGTGTGCTCTGCGGTTTGTAGGGTACCGGGTGGTTGCGAAGTGTTTGCTTGTGGTTGCTAGGGTACCAGGGCGGTGGTGGTTAAATGTGTTGCTATGCTGTTGCTAGGGTGTTCTTGGTGGTTGCTAGGGTGTTGCTATGCGGTTGCTAGGGTACCCGGGGTGGTTGCTAAGGTGTTGCTATGCGGTTACGAAGGGTACCCGCGGCAGTTGCTAAGGTGTTACTATGCGGTTGCGAAGGGTACCCGCGGCAGTTGCTAAGGTGTTACTATGTGGTTGCTAAGGTACTCGGGTGGTTGCTAAGGTGTTTCTATGCAGTTGCTAGGGTACCCGGGGCGGTTGCTAAGGTTGGTTTGGATAGTTTGCTATAGTGTGCTATGAAGGATGATAGATAAGATGATGGATCAGATAGATAGATAGATAGATAGATAGAGTTGGATAGATAGATAGAGTTGGATGTTAGATAGATAGATAGATAGATAGATATTTAGACGATAGATAGATAGATGGATAGATAGAAATAGTCAGAAGATAGATAGATAGATAGATAGAACGGTCGATAGATAGATAGATAGATAGATAGATAGATCGATAGATAGATAGAACAGCAGACATACATAGATAGATATAGATAGATAGATAGATTAGTCAGACGATAGATAGATATGTAGATAGAAATAGATAGATAGATAGATTAGTCAGATAGATAGCTAGATGATAGATAGATAGATAGATAGATAGATAGATAGATACACAGATAGATAGATAGATAGATAGATAGAGAGATAGATAGATAGCTAGATAGATAGAAAGAAAGAAAAGAGACAGATAGATAGATAGATAGATAGATATATGGACTAGAAGTTTTTTTTTCTGTGTTATTTAATTTTAATATCAAAAGGTTAGTGAGAAGCAATTTAGACATCAATCAGTCTGAACACTGGTTATGAATGGTATCTCCTTTGAAGGCATCTTGAGTAAAACAGCTCCATATTCAACGGAGCATATACAAAACACTTGAACCGGAAGCAACAAGACCTGTTTTACCGAAGTTTGTTGTGCATAACAACCATTAAAGAGACATTTCTCTGTTTCCAAAAGGTGATCGAAAGCGAAGAAGATGGGGAGGAAGAAGAGGAGGAGGAGGATGATGAAGAAGACCAAACCGAAGGAGGAGGAGGGTTCAACATCATCCCTCCGTTCTCAGATAAGGCGACAGTCCTAACCTGGGCTCTGAGGCTGGAAGAGTCCACAGCTCGGCCTCCACCCTCTCCATCCCTCACTTCCCACTCGCGGCCTGTGTGATTGCCCTCCGCTGGGGGTAGAAACCCTCACTCACACACACACACCTACACACACACTCTTACACAAAACACGCAAACACACTTCCTCCTGAAGTACTCGCTCACATCCAGACTCTACCATCGAGGGACGACAAGAACGACAGATCGAAGTGCGAAACGAGCGGACAACTGTTCTATCCCTCTTTCCTTCTTTCATTCATTCTTTTTCTCCTTCTCGGGAAGAGGGTCTGCTATAGATATAGCTGCTTGTTCATTAGGGAATCGCTTTCTGAATGGGATTCCCCGCCTGAATCATTTGAATCACACAGAAGATTCACGACTCCTCGGACTGACAGTAGCCGACGGTGAACGAATGATTAGGTCTTGCCATGTATCTATTGTATAATGTCAGTGTGCTTCAGAAAAGCGAGTTAAATCAGGAAAGCGTTG
Source organism: Sinocyclocheilus anophthalmus (assembly GCA_018155175.1). Lineage (NCBI taxonomy): Eukaryota > Metazoa > Chordata > Actinopteri > Cypriniformes > Cyprinidae > Sinocyclocheilus > Sinocyclocheilus anophthalmus. The sequence continues at coordinate 72,394 of JADLZN010002388.1, read as the reverse complement.
GCTTTCCTTGGGTTCGGAAAACCCGCCGTGTTTATTGTCGCTGATCATGTCGTCGTATGAAATGAGACAAAATGTATGTGTTTGTAAGTGATTCGCTTGACACAAGAGCAAAAAACCTGTCGAGCCCGATTTCCGAATCTTTCCGTTTCTCACGCCTCCGTGTCTCTGGAATCAGGCCGCACACCTAATCACACACACACACAACACACACACACACACCTCTGCCCTGCTGTGGAGCCGATCGCGCAGATGCAAGCGGTTTTCATTTATTGCTCTATCTGCGATGTGCTTTCATTTTTTTGACTCAGCACAGATTGTGCACTCTAACCAGGGGCATAAATAAAAAAACACGTCCGCGAACAGAAAAAAAACATGAGTAATAAAGCCGAAAATAAAGAAATAAACACACTAAATAAATAAATATATCGCCGCACAGCAGGTGTTGGAGTCCGGTCTGGGTTTAGAACCCGAGGGGAAGAAACAGGAAGTCATTTTCCAACCGCCTGTCGCCTGGTACCTCTCCCTGTGCCTGTTGTTTTACTTTCACAGAGATAATGGCTTACAACACAAACTGTTTATCTTGTTGTGTGTTCATGGGGACGAGTTACTCGTGATGGGAACGAAATAGAAAAAAGAGATCAAGGGAAGGAACAGACGGAGACGGGGAGAGACTCGAACCCTCCAGCGAAGAGAAAAAAAACATACAGTCTAGAATCACATGCTTTTTCTCTTTCTTATAAACCTTTTGCTGACACCGATGCTTTTTTCTCAATCTCGTTTCTTTTCCTCGCTCTCGTGCATGTCCACCCGTGGAAGTGAGAGAGAGAACACGGGTGCACTCATACTGGATTCGATCGAGAACTTACTTCTCGACCGTTGATGGAGTATGTTCAGTAGGTGTGTAGTATAAATAGGAGATTCGGTGCCTCGCAGAATCCTATTCCCCTTGGACCGCAAGTGGCAGCCCATTGTAATGCCTGTTCAAAAACATGACACATCATCACAATATTATCTAGATAATCAAAATAGCCTTTTTATTTAGATTGCAGGTAAAAATGATTTTACATAATGTCTAGTGCTGTCAAACGATTAATCGCTTGACAGCACTAATAATGTCATTTCTTTAACTTTTCAGTTGCTAAGAATTTTGTCTGGAAACAATTAAAAACAACTATTGATATATATATCGATAATATATATATAATATAATATATTATATATATATAAACATTAAAAGTTGTCTGTGAACGAATTGTAACACTTTACTTAAAGCCTTTATGCATGTTGCATTATAAAAGTAGTTTTAAAGCATTAATTATGCCTTGTAATGCAACTTACAATGCATTGTACAATCTCTTGAATAATTGTAACTACAGTTAATACATTATAACACTTATCAATTCATTGTAACACTATGCATTTTAAATTTGGTTATAATGATTACTCTTTATACCCTTTAATAACCTTTTATAATGCATTACACATAAAGGCCTTAAGTAAAGTGTTACCCAATTCTTTGATGAATAGATAGTTCAAAAGCAGGATTTTTACTGACAAACAAGTTCAAAAGACTAATTAAAAACTTAAGACAAACAAAAAATGGTCTTCTTTCAAAAAATCTTCAAAAAAACAAGATAAAAAAACACAGCATAAGACATTAGGACTTGTTTCTAAAAAACACATGTATTTTGTCTTACTGCACTAGTAGATTTTTTAGTTTTAAGAATAAATGAGTTGAAACTCTTTAATACTCACATTAAAAATACATTGCTTTTAATATCTAATGTAGTGCTAATGTACGTAAATTAGTAAAAAACTGATTCAGTTCAGACGCAGCCTCCGTCTACGTCCTTCCAGATGGGTTTTTAGATCATGAGGGCTACTGAACACATTCACCTCCCTCCTCCTCCTCCTCCTCCTCTTCTCTGGAAGAAATTAAAGCTTAGCTAAAGTGCTCATATCTCATCTGGCATTCTCAAGAAGCACCTTCGATTACACCGACATGACTTAACAATCAGATTCTGAACTGATCTATTATGCGGAGGAACATAGAGGGCTGCGCTCTGATTGAACAGACGTCGTGCTCCTCAACGTTTTCTCCTCCGTGGCAAGGTCAGCGAGCCACGCAGTGAGCCCGCTCAATCAGTAGGGTTAATTAAGAAAAGAAACGAGAGCGCCTCTGGATTGATGCGCCTGTCGAAATAGCGGGCAGCCTTTATGATGGCTGTTGTTATTTTTTAATTGTTATCGGGGGCCAGTGTCGTCCGCCCAGCCATAACAGAGGGAGGCAGAGAATGAGTGACATCGGAGGAGGAGAGCAAAGGCATGGGTGTCAGTGATTCACATTACAATATTAAAAAAAAAAAACAAATAAGCCATGCGTTAAATAAATGCACATTGCAGAAAAGTTTTGAGAGGCATAGACAGAAGAGAAGTGTTAGCTCTGTTCCGAGACCTAGCGAGCTTCCTACTTAGACAGCGTTTGAAGGCTACTAGAATGAAGTAAGATACAATACCTTGTTTTGGTCAAATTTTAAAGTAGGCCTACACTTTTCCAGGATGTGGGTGAACAATGTTGATTATAAATATGTTTCATTAAATACTGTTAAAAACTGATAATATACTGTAGTTCAATCTAATTAAAGAATGAATTTTTACCCTATATTGGCATGTACGCAAATATTTTTAATGAGTTTTTAATTAGTCTTTTTTTAACTTGCTTATCCATAAAAATATTTTAAAATCCTTCTGGCAACACTACATAAGACATTAAAACGTAAACGAATGTATTTTTAATGAGTATTAAAGAGTTTTAAATAATTTATGTGTAAAAAAAAATCTGCTAGTGCAACATACACGATTATCGGAAATGATATACTAATATCTTATGCAGTGTTGTCTCTCAAGTAATGTTATCTTGTTCAAGGATGTTTTGAAATTCTAACTGGAGCACAAGACAAAAAAATGAATCAACCAAATTACTGTGCATACACTGTAAAACATCGTAATGAGTTTTTAATTAGTCTTTTTTAATTGTTTGCAGCATAATACACAAAAATCAACTTGTATATCTAAAAAAAGTTTAATATTTTCTGTCATGCTGTTTTTCAAGTTATCTTGTTCAAGTTAAGGATTTATAGATATTTTAACTGAAAAACCTGACAATCCCCCCCCCCCCACAATTAATATTTTTTACTTGCTTTTTAGTAAATATATATGTAAAATCCTTTAAAGAATTACCGAGCAACACCACATACGATATTAAAACTTGAATGTAATATTAGAGTATTTTGTCTGTTCATTAACTAATTTATGCTTTATAAAATATGCCAGTGCACGTAAGACAAAATACCCCCCGCTCAGTTCTCTAGAAAACATTATGCTGTTTTGCTCTCAAATAATTTAATCTTGTTTCAAGGATTTTTATATATTTTAACTGTAAAACAAGACAAAAGACTGTATTTTATGTGTATTGGCATATCATCCCGTTAGCTTAGCAACACGCTAAAATCCAACTCGAAATGTGAAGTGACGAGACATTGGCCAAGATGGCGACCCTATCTAGAATTAGTGCTCTGCATTTATCCCATCCTAAGTGCACACACACAGCAGTGAACACACACCCGGAGCAGTGGGCAGCCATTTATGCTGCGGCGCCCGGGGAGCAGTTGGGGGTTCGGTGCCTTGTGGTATTGAAGGTGGGAGAGAGTGCTGTACATTCAATCCCCCCACCTACAATCCCTGCCGGTACAAGACTCGAACACACAACCTTTGGTTACGAGTCCGACTCTCTAACCATTAGGCCATGACAAAACTAATAAAGCTTGGTTAACCAGCATACTCTTGCCTGGTTAAGCTAGCTAATCCACATGGGCACACCCATGTCGTGAACCAGCGTTCAAAACATGCCCAGTTCTGGAACAGAGCTAGAGAGACGGATCCCACACTAAATTAACCATAACAATTTTGCTGTTTGCTTGCGTGTGCCGCATTACAACCACGACTTGGCCCGTACACAGATTTGCTTAATATGAGTCTAACATTTCCTCTGCGCCTGTGTACACAAGAGAAACCTACCACGGCGAATCCTCTGCGCTGAGCGCTAGATTGCAGGGAGCAAGGGACAGGAAAAAAGATAAACACACAATAAGGGATAAAGGGATGGAGAAAGTGGAGGAGAGAAAGCGAGAGTATGGGTTAGAGAAGAAAGCACCCCGGTGAGAGAGTTGCGAGTGTTATGGAGAGAGAAAGAGAGGAGCGGGAAGATTGCAGGCGAGAAAGAGAGCGGAGAGAGAGGAGTTTACCCTGTAGGCTCATAGCTTTATTATTATAGTATGAGGACACTGATTTATTTGGCGGCTGCAGGCACCCGTACTGAAACTCATTTCAGTTGTACTGATGTTGATTCGCTCTCTCTCTCTCTCTCTGTCCTCTGGCTCTGCATTGTGAGCCCACTGGACTGTGTGCCACTGTTTGTCACCCCACAATGCACCATCAATTGCATGAAAATAATCACCACTGCTAATGTTTTTCTAATGAAGATGCCCAAAATAGTCTGTATTTAATATTTTTTTATGGAGTGCACTTATGGGTTTTTTTCACAGCGCTGTATTTTCACTTTTAATAATGGCTTGACGGATTTATTTTGTCTTGTTTTGCAGTTCATTTTAATGAAACTATCAACAACGAGCACTCTAGTCTACTTAAACATTGCAGGCCCACATGGAATCAGCGGCTGCTGATTTCTGGAGAATTGGAACATGTTTGTGTATTAAAAACGTAATCGTGTTTGCACAGGGATTGCGTAAATTGCTTTCAAACAGGTTGCCCGAAGACTCTGCCATTGGTTGGTAAAACTGATAATCCTGCCTAGGGTTCACAAAAAGAGCAATGATTTGAATGGGCTTTTTGTGCTAATCTACAAATTGCTTACATATAGTTTTCTCTATATATTCAGCTGAAACAGGAATGTATTTCAACACTGAAACATAATTAAACTAATTTGTAGGTGTGTGTCATTCCAACTCCAAATTTAAAGGTGCAGTCACACTTTAGGCTTTAATTGTGCTAATGAAGTATATGATTTGGAAGGATAATTGAAACAAATTAAACTATTTGTTGAATGTTGGTCACCTTTATCACAATGCAGTTGTCCGATTTGATAAAAGCACTCTTTATTGCACCGCTTTAATTTATTGCACTGCAAAACATGCCGCTTGTATTCTTTGTATTGAGATATGTTAACAATAATGTTAATTTTACGTTTATGTGTATTGATTTACAAGGCAAAAAAGGATTTTCTAAACAAGTACTTTTGTCTTGTATTTTGGTAAATATCTAAACATTCTTAAATTAAGATTATACAAATTATATAAGATATAAAGAGCAGTTTTCTGAATAAATGATCAAAATGAAGTGACTTTATGCTTAAAACGCTTCATTTTGAATTAAGTTTTTCTTTTTTTACCCCATTGATTTTTTTTGTTTTAAGTAAAAACTCACTTCATTTTGATAAATATCTCAGAAAACAAGATTTTATACCTTAACTAACTTTGCTTCTCAAGTAAATGCATCTTGATTTAAGAATGTTTAGATATTTGTACTGTAAAACCAGTTATAAAATACTCATTAAGAAAATCATTATTTGTGGTGTAGCAGACGGTTTTAACCAAAGCGACTTACAAATGAGGAATACAAAACAAGCAAACAATATGTTTTTGGTGAAAAATCTTTTCACTATACAAATTTGCACGTCAGAGTTGGCCAAATATGAGTTTTGTATGCATCAACAGCAGAATCAACTAATCAACAAAGAATCAGTATTGAATAGAAGTGATTGGTGTAGCTGCACAGCTGCACAACTGCACACATTTTACCATGCTTTTACCTCCGATCCAGTGCAGAAACGTGCACTGATTCCGGTTGGGCCTGATTATTTGCCTCAATGTTGGCGCTGAATGATGATTGTGTCCATCATAGCCCACAGTCATGCAGCCGGCCAATCAGAGCTCCCTCATTACTGCACACGCTCAGTCATGCTCAACGCTTCATATGACACATCATAAACATTAAGGAACTGAAGTGAGAAAACACTTAAATAGCACACAAGATTAAGTTTAAATAGTCATTATACTTGAAATACTTGTCATTTGGTGACTGGTTGAGTGGAGTTGTGGAGTGTGCTGTGGTTCGAGCATGTCTCTCTGTGCCATGTTGGACTTGCCTTTAATAAACCTCCTCCACATAAACACACCTGAACCCTTCCTCGACCACTGCCCTCTGGGTCACTTTTCGGACCTGTTTTACTGTGCCGGTTCTTTCCTCTGCTCATCTTCTGTTAATGTGCCCTGTTTCCTATCAGGTGTAAAAATGAGAATTCACTGTTTCTGTGATCCATGATAATGTACCATCTCAAATAAAAGAAAGAAAACAAATCAAGCGTGCTTGTCTAGATGTCATCTTCTCTGCCTGCGGTAGCTGAAAGACGCAGCGTGTGTCAGCATGAACGCGTAAAAATGAGATTAAATGGAGCTCAAACTGAGACTTCTGCATAAGTCTGCTGCTTCTCAGGGGTTTCGCTGGAGAAAAAACCTCAGCAATCTCACATGTCTCCACATGAAGTCTGCAATCAAAACAGATTCAATATGAGCTCATGCATTTCTCATTAAACTCTGTTCAAATGATCTATATTCAAAGTATAGCCTTAGACTACTGTTGATAAGAATATTTAATGTTTTTAAAAGTCTCTTACTTTTACTAATTTGATACTTTTTAAAAGTCTGTTATGCTCAAAAATACAGTAAAAACAGTAATATTGAGAAATATAATAACAATTTAAAAGTATTATATTTTAAATTATGACATAATTGATGATAAATAATTAAATGATTGATTATCAATATTGAAAACAGCTGAGCTGCTTAATATTTTCCTGGAAACCATGATTCATGATACTTTGATGAATAGAAAGTTCAAAAGAACAGCAGTGATTTTTAAATAGAAATATTTTGTAACAATAAATAAAGGTCTTTACAGTCACTATTCTCAACATTTGACTCATGAATGATTTTGCTTGCAAAGGCAATCAGACATAAGATGTTTAAAATAAGTTAAAAAAATCTCACAGACTTTGAATGAGGGATGTGAATCTAGAAATCAGAATATCAAAGAAATTTGTGAGTGGAGTCTTTCGAGTTAGAAACTACCTAGCAACACCTTGGAAACCACTCTAACATTGTGGTGGTAAACAAACTGTAGAAATCTAGTTCATTAGGCCTTTAGGAGAAACATCTGAGAGAAAGCCAATAGCGGAATTAAACAATCAAAACTTTTTTTTTCTCAAGTGGAACACAAAACAACCACATTGGACCCCATTGACTTTTATTGTGTATTATTTTAAACGCTCTTCTTTTGTATTCATGGAGAAGAAAGAAAGTCATTCAGGTTTGAGTAATTTTCATTTTGAGTGAACTTTCTTGTTTAATTGTGATCTGGGTGTGTGTTTAATGTTTGATGTTTTGCATATATTACCAGTGATTCATACTGGCTCTGAAGTGAGTTTGTGCAGTCGGTGACCTCCCCTGGGGCGTGTCATTGTTCTAATTGCATCTGGGTTAATCAGAGCATCATCACCTCTGATAAAGGCAGCCGAGGTGCTGGTGGAGTCTCTCTGGCATATGGAAGCCGGTGAGAAAGAGTTTATTTATTAATCAGATTTCTCTGTGTCCCACTGAGTTTAATCACACAGTCTGCGATCTCTGACTTTCCCCCTCCCAGAATACATCTTTGTTAGCACAAGCATACTCCTGCCAGAGCCACTGCCCTCCGATGAGCACTTCAGATCATAATTCTCCAAAGAGACATCAACTTTTACACCAGGGAATGTTTGGGTTTTGTGTTTGCGAGGATTTGTCTCTGCCTGATGGCTCGAGAAATCCAGCACCCCTCCTCTGCTTCTCTCTGTTTCGCTCTATAATTGAGCGGCGTCTCCTTCGCTGGCCAGAAGGCAGGCTTGATAGTTTTATCATTTAATAAGGCAATCGACTACATCAGTCAGACTCTCTCTCTCTCTCTCTCTCTGTGTTTTTCTTTAAAGAGATCCACAAATGAAAACACTGTCATTATCTACTCAACTTCATGTCTGACTTACTTTCTTGCATGGAAAACGTATGGGGAATTTTTTAAGAATACACTGATGAATAATTTCAGTGTAACGTCTTTGAAAAAAGTAACATAAAAGCGGTCCATGAGAACCTTTCAGGCCTGTCACCAGTTTTATTTTAGTCTTATTTACAGTATTTTGAATTAGCTTTTATTGTTCATTTTCCGTTTTCATGTTTTGTACTTTGATTTTAGTTTTCATTAAATTTTTTCAGTAATGTTTGTAAGTCCAATAATAATTTTAATTACTTTGTTTGGTTTTAAATATTACTATTTAGGTTTGGATGTAATCTATATACGTATATATATATACATATACACACACACACACACACACACAACACACACATTTTATTTAAATTGACATTTTTTTAAGTATTTTTACATATATCGGGATGACATATGCTAGCTTGTGATGTAGAACAGTCCATTAGTCCCTTGGGGGAAAAGTCATTAGAGTTTTGTGAATGAATCATTATTTTAAGTCAGATTTTTAATGAATCGATTGATCCAGTTCACAAAAAAAGAACTGATCCAGTTCTTAATTGCCATTAATAGCTTACCGGAGGTGAGATTATTAGTGAATAATGACTTTAATTTGAGTTTGTTCCTCACACAAAGTTATCGTATGGCTTCAGTATAGACCTGAAACAGAGTGCACAAGTCAAGACTATTTTTTATGGAGCTTTTGCCATTTTGAAGCTTGAAAGATTCAGTCCCCATCCATTGTGACTCAAAAGAGCCACCATTACATCATTCAAACATTTTCCCAGGAAATAATAAAAGTCATACGGGTTTGGAACAACTTGAGGTGATAAATGATGACACAGGTTTTTGCATCTTTGGCTGAACTAGTCCAGTAAACATTGGGATGATTCAGTACTTAGATTCCTGCTGTAACCAGCCAGGTTCCCCGGGGAAGCTTTATTCGACTCCACTCTATCTACAGTCAATTAGAATGGAGAAATGGAGGAGGGAGGGTAGAGATGGAGATCACAAGGAGACAATGTAAAGCTTTTAATCTGTTAATGGAGGGATGGTCTGATTCATTTAATAGCTTAAGCACAGACAATGTTTGGGTTTGTATTAAACATTCATGTGCTAATGCTGCGGAAGACAATAGTGGCAAATGACATTAGTTGACATAAGTTTAAATTATTAAATATTAGGACATATAACACTATGGTTCAAAAGTTTGGGGTCGGTATGACTTTTAAATGCTTTTTTAAAAAGTCTCTTATGTTTACCAATACTGCATTTATTTGATCAAATATACAGAAAACAGTAATATTTGTTAAAAAAAAAAATAATAATACTATAGATATATATATATATATATATATATTATATATATATAGCTGAATATTTTATTTATATTATTATTTATTTTTTTATTACAATTTTAAATAATTGTTTTCTATTTTAATACATTTTAAATGTAATTTATTCCCAGTAATATAAAGTTGAATTTTCAGGATCATATTCCAGTCTTCAGTGTCACATGATCCTTCAGAAATCATTCTAATATGCTGATTTGATGATCTAGAAACATTTCTTATTAACAATGCTTTTTATTGTTGCTACTTATTACTTTTTCAAGAATAAAAAAAGTTCAACATCATACATGTCTTTATTGTCACTTTGGGGGCATCAATGAATGATGTCTCACGCTCACAGTAAGCCAACCAATCACTGCTCACATTCACAGTTTACCCACCAATCACTGCTCACATTCACAGTTTACCCACCAAACACTGCTCACATTCACAGTTTACCCACCAATCACAGCACACATTCCTTAGCCAAACAAATCTGACTTTATGTTAATAAATCAGGTTTTCAATTAGATTCGACACTCGCTGTTGTCCGAGACAAACTTTTCTGTTACTCTGAAAAAAAGTCAATTTCCCCCTCAAGTCCACTTAATAACCCACAAAAATATCTCATTATTCTTCTTGAATATGTGATTTTATTCCATTTTTTCCCCGAGGACGTCGTCTTCACAAATGGATATTTTTAGAAAATGCTGATACAGGGGCCGATACAGAAATTACTTGCTGACAAATTGGCACAGGCTTATGCAAGAAATTGACTCTGATTAGTTCCACGTCTATCAGAATCCTTGAGGGTCAAAAGGTCAAGCAGACTCTCATAAAACTCGTGCAGGAGTCATCCATTTACCTGCTTCAGGTGGAGGTCTCAGATGTTAGTACTTCCAGTGGACATTTTTCATTGCATTTTTTTACCGCCCCATGAAATTAGCATCCACAAATCACATTTTTCGCGAGGTATCACATTAACCAAAGCTCTGCGAAATGTATCCATTATCGCAAGCAAGGCTTTACCTTCGGCAACATGACTTTGGTCTCAAGTGGTGGCCATCTCTTGGGCAGAGGATTATGGGGAGGGAGGACGCTCGGGATTGTGGAGTCATGCTTTTTGAGAGCAGGGCTGGAGGCGGCCGTGCATCTCCATGGCTCATAGATTTGAGTACACTGATAGGTTGTCACAGGAAACACAGAACACTGCACTGCAGAGAGCGAGAGCGAGAGCGAGAGCGAGATAGAATTGTGTTATCAATACTGTCTACTGAAGCGTGTCATAATGTGCTCTTTTATGGTACTTTCTGTATTAAAACCCCTAATTGAGTCACACACAATGAAATTTATCCAGAATTTTCCTCCTGACAGGGGTCAAAGTGAGCCATTTCACAGAACACAATGAGAACAAAGAAATACTGTGTCATAGACTGATCGACCTGTAGTCACAGACTGAATCCATTTGTCTTTTGTCATTTTAGTTCTGTATAACCTGGTTCATTCGGGGCTGTTATGTTTCTGTAGCTCTGTGTGAATTGGCCACAGACAGTATAAAGGTGAGTTCACACCAAGAACATGACATACCATAACGATAAAGTTGAATCGTTCAAAAAAAAAAAAAAAAAAAAAAAAAAAAAAATCTAATTCTATGAGAATAGTACATTTCACACCAACTATAATGATAATGACACAGAGGAACAATATCGTTGGAATCACTTTCAGAGCATTTTTTCCAGCTAATTAAAAATAAAAACATTGACAGTCAATCAGAATCCATCCAAACTTTATAGAGCTTGAGATGACAAAACAGTGTGAGCTTATAATAAACAATGTTGTCAACCATTGGTGTGAATGCTAATATAGTTATTGTTAAAGTTATCTCTACAGTTATGGTTCTTGGTGTGAACATGCCTTAAAGGTACATTCATACAGTATACAGTATATTACAACTCAACAAATTATTACCAAGCTAGGCAAACATGATTGGCGGTCTCAGCCTTTTCCCAAACAAACATATACTCACAAAACAATAGCATAGCTGAGATGACATGCTTTAGTTTAGAGAGACTGTGGTTCAGCCCAGTCCAGCCTGTGAGAGGTTTGTTCTGTGAAGATCCCCGCTGGTGTCCAGAGTGCCAGGCATCATTCCAGAACATCTTTATTTCATTACAGCAGTAGCTCAGCAGTCGGTCTGTGTCTCTCGAAGGCTCCATCTGTTTCTGCTGCTCTTCCTACATCTGATTAAGAGACAGCACAACATCAATAGTCTGGATTCAGATCTAGTTTGACTGTTCTGCAATGGCTTTGCCAAAGCAATGGAATTTCTTAGTGCATAACACTGCCAATTAAATATTGATAACAAACAGCAAATATAGACCAATTATAGTCACCAGAAAAACACTGAACAAAATCAAAGTACCAGCGTCCCAGTAACACTAGTAACCACAGTAACAGTGTTCTCTCTGAGAGGCAGGATACATAAGCAAAAGTTTGAAGTGTGCATTGGTCTTTTATTTCCATGCATTTGCAATGAATGAAGACTGGAGCTTTCAGGATTCAAAATATATGTAAAATCACCATAAACAATGCAATGCATAATTATCTGAACTTTCTTACAATTCAAGATATATTTACTTGGGAAGTGCCTTTAGATATTAAGTCTTGTTTTTTGAAAAATGCATGAAAATGAAGTGGGTTTGTGCTTAAAACAAGAAAAAACATCTGCCAGAGGGGTAGGAAAAATAAACTTAATTCAAAGGGAAAACAAGGTTATTTTTCTTAGCCCATTAGGTATTTTTTCCTGTTTTAGGCATAAACTCACTTTGTTTTGATTGCATTTTTCAGAAAACGAAACTTCATATCTTGGGTAATTTTCTTGATTTAAGAGTGTTTAACTATTTTTACTGGCAAACAAGACAGAACTGAGATAGAAGTGAAGGTATATAGACCTATATATAGGTCTTCTGAAGTCATTTGATAGCTTTGCACCATGAACAGGCTAAAATTTAGGTTGTGACCGAATAATTGGGTTGAAACCGATAACCAAAGAAGTTTGACTAGTTTTTGTGACCTTAAACAACTGATTCATTAAAAAGATCTGACACTGAAAAATGATACATTCACAAATCTGGCAACTCATGAATAGGTTATTAACTCACTATGCAGCACTAGGGTCTAAATGTTTTGGCCTGTTTATCACAAAAAGTTTTCACGTGATTCAAAACACTTTATATGAACCACATTTATGGTCCTTTCATGATGCTTTTTGGTCATTTTGGAGCTTGCGAGCACCAGTCCTCATTCACTGTCATTATAATGAAAATAACAGCTAAGAAAAGTCTTTTTTGTGTGTAAATAATGACAAAATGATACTTCTGGGGGTGAAATATTTATTTTCCCAGAGAAAAAAAAACTGACATTAAAGAGATCTCATTTGCGTACTGCTGGGTAAATTTGCCTGCTAATGCAGATATGAGACAATGATTTATTTGGATGTTAAAAAACATTGTTTCCAAACAGTATGACAATGTCCTACGATTTCTTTCTTTTTCTCCTCAGCCTCTTGCACTCTTTCAGGGGGTGTGTGTGTGTGTGTGTGTGTGTGTGAGTGTGTTTTCAAACGGGTAGTTTGCTCTCTAATGGGGCCTGTGTGTTTTTAATGAGCACTAAGCTCTTGCCGTTTGCACACTCTCATATTCGGTCCCCTTCATTACTTCTTTATCACCCCTCTCTCTCTCCATCTCCATCCCTCCATCACCTGAACAGCACTTCTCCACTCCACTTCTTTCTTTTCTGTAGTTTAATTACTCTTGTTCTCTCTCGGTGCATTAGTATGGGTGTAGGGTGGTAACTGAAGTCTTTCTATACTTCACTGCTCTTGTGCTGCGCTAATAACAGCCGCTGCAGTAATTTATAGTCTGTTGTCTGTTTTAAAGGCATCAGCATGTTTAATACACCTGCTCCACACAGTCACGCTCGTCTGGCCACTCTCTCCTCCTTCAGAGCGTCTCATCTCTCTCTCTCTCTGATGCTCGCTCATGCCATCACCTCAGGCACTAAAATTCTTGCTGTTTTTCCCCCTTTTTCTCACCCTCTATTATTTTTTCCCCTCTTCGTTCCGTTCTCTTCTCTTCCCTTCCCACCCCCATCGTCCATCTGCAGAACCTTGTGCATATCTGAGCTTTTTATCTCTCCGTCGCTCCATCCATCACTCTGTTTGTGCGCTGCTTCCATCCATTTTTCTCACTCTTTCCTTGTCATTAATTCAAGATGACATCAGATCTATCGCTCTCACTTCCTCTCGCTCTTCTCCTCTTTATTTTTTCCATTAGGGGGGGTCACCTCTCTCTCTGAGTATGTTCCAATCGCCCGATATTGTGCCCTGTCAAGTGCTCTTTTCAGGTTGTTCATATGGAGTACAGTATGAAAGGGCATTCAGTCTATCCAGTTGGCAGGAAAATCAAACGGGTTTCCGTCTGCCATGAAAATGGTTGATTTATGCACATATGCTATCAACTTCATATCAATTTTAATGCTTAAGGGAAGGTATGCTGAATGCTGAAACACATTTAAGATATTCACAAGCTTTACATTTTTATTAGGGCTATATAGTTTTTTATGCATTTTGTGTTTTAGTTATTATATAATTAATTAATCTATTTTTGCATCGGTCCAAACGCAGTGGAGATTTTTCCATTTTATTATTAATTTTTATATGTGAGACATTATTTAAATAAAATGTATTCCAACTAAATTTGAAACTACTATCTAATATACTAAAGAATGAGACCTGATTGCACTAATTAATTTAATAATAAACAGTACTTAATAAACCTATGTTAAAAAATTGGTACTTTGTCAATATTTTTATTTCATATAGTTATTTTGTCTAGTGAACTTCTAGATATATCCCAGTATGTAAGAAGCAGGCGAACACTTCAGAAAGCAGTTTCTCTCTCTCTATCGCACATCTACACCTGGCCCTGCGACTACTGCTGTGTCTGGCTTGTTCTGTGGATGCAGTAATGGAGTCCTTGAACTCGTTAGCTGTGAACAGTCTAATCCCACATGCTTTCAACCCCCAACAGGTGCTGAGTGCAACCCGACACTCCTTTGTGCAGGATGGAGGGAAAGAATGCTGGAGAGAAAAGAGAACAATCTGGAGGCCTGACAGGAAGAAAGAGGGAGGCCGGTTCTCATGGGGAAAGAGCAGAGAGAGTAACTTCAAAACCTCTTCTGTACAATGAGAAGTTCTCACACATACACACACACACAGACAAACTTCTGTCACGACTTTGTCGCCTTTTTTCTCTCCTTTTCTTTCATTTTTTCTTGTAGGCATTTGTTTGGATCATTACATGTGAGCTTTCTTTCGCAGCTGCATCATTTTGCAGCAGCTGGTGGTCGCATGCGAGCCGCAAGTCTAAGTTATTTAGATTAGATTAGATTAGATAATATATGACAGTAATTGTTCACTACTGTGCAAATTTGGCTTTGGCTTTTCACAAAAAACATGGTTGCCAGGTCTGTGCAATAAAAACACCCCAATGACCAACTGAAACCAACCCAAAACCAATCAAATGACCAATAAAACCAGTCCAAAAAAAAAAGAGATTAATAAAACTAGACCAACACTACTCAAAATATTCACAATTATGCATTCTCAGATTTCCTTTTGTTTGTAGACCTGCTGTATAGACCGTTTTTATAGCAAAGTCTGACAAAGTCAGGGTCACTGACCGATGAGTTTTATTATTTACATATAAGTAATAAAACACAGTAAATTTCTACTGAGGCTGGAGGGGGTTGATAATATATATATGCACACAGAACCATGCTGCTTTTACTTCATATGTAGGCACATTACCCATAGTTACCTTATTTCTGCTGACATGCTTTTTCATCTGTACATTCAACGTATTTAAATCATAACCGCAGCGGTCTGTCAGTTTCTATTAAATATAGTATCCATCTGACCTGTTTTGACTGGCAGAAGCAGTTTGTTGGTCAAAGTCCTTACAAATCTATTTTTAGCCAAATGCATTTGGAGATTTTACATATTTTTATTTATATATTTAAATAAAATTTAATAAAAGACTTGAAACACATTAAATAATTACACACACACATATAGTATAACATCTTAAAAGTGAAAATATTTAAAAAATAATAAAGAAAATATTTATAGACAGATAGAAAAGAATAAAGAATAGATTGAAAAAAAAAACAGTTTAATCTGTCTAATTTGTGCAATATGTCAAAATCCTGCGCAAAAATGTCATAATGCCATTAATTAAATAAGGAACATGAGTTTAAAATAAGAGAAATTAAGAAAGACAACACTCCTTTTCATTTCGTCTAATTGCAGATAGGATCAAATAATTTCAGGGAACATTTCAAGCAATTACAGTAATGTAGATCCTATAAAGCAGGTGTGTAAACTGTGCAATATTCTTTGCTAGAATATAATAAAATCTGCAATATTTTTAGCTATTCTGAGAAAAGCATATTGCAAGCTGCAGCCAATTATTTTTCCAGCCATTTTTACACAATCCAGGACAGTTTGAAATTTTGGATGTAATCTTTTAAAGGAGCGGATGCAATCGGAAGCACTGTGCTCAAGAACCTGTGGATGACTCACATAATTCCCGGATGGGGTGATGAGCTTTTCGGAGAACATGCTTTTCACTCTGACACAACAGGAGTCAATCTCCAGGCCTCTGCGAAACTTTAAGTGAAAAGATGGAAGCAGAGAGAGAAATGGAGGAACACGGCTCTCCTTAGATACCTCTCCCGAGTAACAATCAGGACGGAGACGTTCACTGTTCTCAAGTACTTTAAGAGGTAAATGGACTGTCAATCATGGGCTTCTGAATAAAACACATTATCCATCTCTCATGTTCGGAAATTCTCCATCAGTTTCTATCTCTGTCTCTCTCTTGTCGTCACGTTTGCTCATATAAGCCTGATCATTGAGGAGATGAGACTTTATATAACCATAAAATTTGTGGGCACATACACATCACACAGGCTCTCAGCAAACCATTCCTCTTGTCAGAGAAGAGAGCCTGGGTGAATGTCACAAACCCTGTCAAGAAAATGTCCAGGTCCAGGTCACACTCATACTCAGTCTACACCTAAAATTTGCACATAATATACAGTACCTGTACAAAAAAGTGTCATACTATTGTAATGATACCTGCGACATACAATTGTCGATTATATATCATTTAATTTGCCTTATTACTTGGGTCTAAATTTTTTATGTTTAACTACATATCGGTGTTTTTATTTCTTCCCTAGTCCTTTGTTACAGTCTGTTGAAGCTTCTGTCACGAAAACAAATTCGTATGTGTAAACATACCTGGCAATAAAGCTCATTCTGATTCTGATTCTGATATTTTTCACTCTATATATACATAATATTCTTTCACATTTTTTAATTGTTTGTAAATGATTTAAATTTAGATTAATGTTATACTATCTATTACTATATTAATCACCTAGTAAAAAAGTAATAATTTAAAATACATTTTAGTTCCAATCTTGCTTTACCATCTACTGACATGTTGCTGCAAGACTTACTGATATATCAATTATAATCAACGTTTATTTGGAGTCCTGCGTCTTTGTGCTGACAGGGCACATTTTTCCATATTGAAAGCCTAAAATCTGTGTTTCTATGTCACATATTGACGAGGACTGTAATGATCTATAATAGATTGCTTTAATGCATTATTTAAGTGTACCTTATGTATACTTGCATAGTTCCACGGTCATACAAAAAAAATCCAAAAATCT
The DNA here is from genome assembly GCA_018155175.1 of Sinocyclocheilus anophthalmus. Classification (NCBI taxonomy): domain Eukaryota; kingdom Metazoa; phylum Chordata; class Actinopteri; order Cypriniformes; family Cyprinidae; genus Sinocyclocheilus; species Sinocyclocheilus anophthalmus. Next base: position 55,115 of record JADLZN010002388.1, on the reverse strand, counting down.
ACTGTTCGTGGTACTATATCTTAGTTGGACATTCAGTCCAATAAAGTGCATTAAGTAAAATTAGTTTTTCCAGTTTAGCAGACTTTAAGTATACCTGTTTAGTGTACTAAAAGTACAATTGCAGGTCATTTTTATTAAGTACATAAATATGTAAATTTATTTTTATGGTATACTTAGCATGAAGTCGTCTATGTTTTGGCAATACATGTTTAGTATTGTTATTTTTTCACTCATAGTGAATAATATAATTATAATTAATTATAACTACAAATATAGAATATTTTAAACTTTTAAAAATAATAAGATTTTTTTTTGTACTTTTTTCTAATTAGTGGCATAAGAGTTTGTATTTATTTGTGATGCCTAAATATACAGACAAATGACTATATTGTCTATAAGACCCATTCTAAGTAAGAAAATTTCATTGTTATTTTGCACACTGGATAATAAAGCTGACTTACTTGAATTATAGAAGAAAATCGACCAATATGAAATATTCTCATCAGCATAAAGCAGAATTATTTAATATTATTTATTTCTTTTAAATATTATATGTTGATGCTTAATTTATTTCAATATTTTAAAAAATATCAAATAAATGTCTAAATAGGTTCATTTTCATTACTATTTCACATTAATAAAAATCTAAAGATAAATATAAATATAAGAATAATGGGAGTTACAAATAATGTCAAAAGTACAACATCTGGACACATAGCTGTAATGAGAATTAGGTACTTAACTGTCAAATTATGCCACTATACAAAAAAGGTCAAACTGACCTTGAAATGAGCATCACCTGATTATATTCATAAACTTTAGGCAAAACCCTTTCTCATGGACACAAGCACAAACACATGTGTTCCCACAGCACACACGCACACACACACACGTTCACACACCGGCCGAGTGCGGGGCTGTTGTTTACCCGTAAGTCGTCTTGACGCACACCGCAGGGGTTAGAGGTCGATACTGAGAGCAGCTAACGTACAGCAAATCTCTCGGTGTGTTTTTACTGAGGTGAATAATTTATGCAGCTCGCTCTCTCAAGGTCGTGATTCTACTTCATCACTCTCTCATCTACACTTCAAACTTCTGCTCTGATCTGAACAGAAATGCTGCCGATTCCTGCCCTTCCTCTTCATTCTACTATAACCAAATCCATTTGATCACTTCTGCTTTACTTTCTTTCTTTCTTTGATTTCTCCTTACTGAGATGACAAATGCCTTAATATCTCAATGGCTTCTCTTGGTTAGATTAGGAGAGCACATGAGAACTATATTCTCCTGAGAAAAAGGTCCCAGCAATCTCACATGTGGTCTCTTTTAGAGATTGAGAAGATCCTAATGTCTCAGATTACTCCCAGATTTGCTAAAGACACCAAAGTCTGCAATCAAAAGTCAGAGGTCTCAATTTGAACTCAAATACTTCTCGTCAAATTCTCCCAAAACCAAATTATCTAAGCTACACTATCCACAATCAGTTTATAGCTCTATATTTTACTGCATGACAATAATTTCATTATTACAATTTAAATAACAATGCTTTTTTTCATCACCAATATTAAAATTCTACTTATGTTTCTCATTTGTGAAGAAACTTCTTAGGTCAAGTTGATACTTACAGTAATAATTTGAAGAAATATTTTCATTATTTCAACATCAAATCTTTTATATGAACCAACAGAGTTTTGGTGTTGATTTCAAACTGACCACAACAAAACTTACATTTAAATAATATTCATAATTATTTATTTCATCTACAGAATATTAACATTCTACTTACATTTTTAATTTAATAAAAAAACATCTGATACAAAGTTTATACTTATATAAATGTATATATTTGATGTCATATGAGAACCAATAGTATTTTGGTGTTGATTTCAAACCAACTACGACACATCTTTATCATGTGACATATTGGAATGGAAACGAGATTAAAGAATTTAAATGTATATAATTAGACATACATTTTAATATTTAAATAGAATTGACATTTTATTTAATCCCCAATATTAAAATTTTACTTCTATTTCTCATTTTTTAAAGAAATATCTGCAACCAGAAAAGATGTAAATATCACAGAAATATTGAAATGATTTCACTATCTAATCTTTTTATCTTTTTATGTCATGAGAACCAATAGCATTTTGGTGTTAATTTCAAACTGATCATGACACATTTTCATGTAACATATTTGAACAAAAATTAGAACTGAAATTAAGATTAAGAATGGTTCTTACTTAGATTAAAGAACTGGAAATATATTTGATAGATTATAATTATAATATATATTTAACATTATTACATTTTAAACATTTATGTTTTTTCATTTTTCATCATCAATATTTACAATTCTATCTATAGGCTTATTTTTGGAGAAACATCTGAGACCAAGTTGATAATAAACATTATTTCATCATCAAATCTTTTAATGATGCACTAGATCCAATAACAATTTTCAGCAAACAGCAAATATAGTTCATAAGTGAGCTATCTGTGAGAAAGCAACCTTAGGACAACTGAATTTTCCTCTGGGTTACGTCGAAACACTGGAGGAATGAACTCTAGCAAAAACAGCTGATACAATAATGTTGAGATACCAGACACCTACAATGTCAAGCAACACCAGCAATGCTGACCTTTAGCATGCTATCTGACTATGTTATCTTCCTCCTGTTCCTTCTTCACCTGTTTTCCTCTCTCCATCAGATGGTGTGGTGTGTTAGAGCTGACAGCTCGAGATGGAGGTGTAGCTGCTGTCAGACCTGCTACACTGAGGATTGATAAACAGCAGCCGATGGTTCAAAGAAGGCGTGTGTGTGTGTGTGTGTGTGTGTGTGTGTGTGTGTGTGTGTGTGTGTGTGTGTGATGTCCTTGGACCAAACCTGCACTCCCGTATAGATTTTTTCAGAAGATTTAGGAGGGTTGAAGACGTGTTGCTTGGATTATCCCTGCGGCAGAGATTCGAGTGAGAGCTGGATGAAATATGAAAAACAGTGAAAAACTAATGCAGAGACAGAGAAAAAGAGAAAACAGCGTGAGAAGAACAAGGGACAAGGCGGGGAAAACAGTGGGATATTTTAAAAGGAACCACACGATAGAGTGAACAGTATATTAAAAAAATCTGAGTTTTTCTATCAGATGCAAACAGGCCCATAAGATATTTTGAGGATGTTATATGTGTTGCAGCACACTCTGGAAAGCTCCACCCCAGTCAAATGCCAGTGGTCTAAAATCATTTGCTGCACAAACTGTATATTAAATACAAAAATAGACTCTTTCAAAAACAAAAGAAAAATAACAATAATATATAAATAAAATTATTATCCCATAAATGTCGTCTACATTAAATGGTTAATAAACTGTATAATTACATAAAAAAAAGAATTAATAAAATTAAATGGCCATTATTATATTTTTATTACTATTTTAATTTATATAAAGAATTCAACAAAATATATTATTATTGTTAACTAATTGTTTTTTAAATTTACATTGGCGCTCTAATATGTGTATGAGATAATAATTGATAATAACTAATAATTTGATTATTTTAAATGGCTTATGCCTCACACAATTATGATGTACAGTATGTATATCATTTCAAAGAAATTAGAGTGTTATTAAAAGTATTAATTTTTTGACGATAACTTTACGAGTGGCATCTACTGTATGTTAGGAATGAAGAAGTAAAGAAATGAGCATGCACAATATTAAAACATCAAAATCGGCTAAATATACACTACTATAGTACTCTATATAATATATTTAATAATTAATGTAGTTATTAATATAAAAAAAATTCCTATTCTCAAGTGATTACGATATGGTACAGTTATGTTGTGCATCCCTAATTATCATACAGTTCTGTTTGGCAAAGCTATTAAAACAGAAATTACAGAAATTACATTTAAAATAGAGGTCAGCGGCACTGATGGTGTGTGTGGTGTGTGTGTGCTTTGTGGCAGGGACTCTTGTGGGTGTGGGTTTTCTTTAAAGAAAGAGCAAGAGCCCCACGAGCCAGAGAAAGAGGAGAGGAGAAAGAAAATGTAGGCCATGGAGAAATGTGCGGCCCTTGAGACGGAAATCTACGCTTGGATCGATTGTCATATTCATTTGATGTCAGGCACAATACCAAAGTTAAAGGCCTGTATAAATAATCATAATTACAAAAAGCTCACAGATTGCTTTCCAATACACCGATCATCCGCTCTCTTCCGCTGGGGTTTGACGATTGAGCTCTTAAGATTATTTGTGCGCTTTCTCTGTTTGTTTTATTTTCTTATGCTGTCGTACAGCGAGCTATATATTACGTTTCCTGCAATATTACAGAGCTGTGAGTAATGTGTAATGAGTAATGTGTGTGTGTGTGGGTGGGTTGTGTGTGTGTGTGCCGCTGTGTGTGTGTGTGTGTGTGTGTTTTTTAAATGAGAGCTGGGGTATCGCCAGGGGGGGTGAGTGAGGAACAGGACGAGTAATTGACTCCTGTCTCTGGTGTCTGATCCAGCTATATACACGTGTCCACACACACCACAAACACACACCACACACATCACACACACACACACACACACACACACTTGCACATCTGCACAAGCCACACAAACACAGATTCAGCCTAATTAAATTTCTAGCGCACATCACTTGGTTTTGTTCTTTTTTTACTCTTCAAATGTAATTTTTCCCTGAGGACGATAAAATAAACATTAAACGCATCTAACACACACAAATTGCTCTATTTTATAGGACATTTTGTCTCAGAGGCTGAGGGAAGTTCAGACTGCGGCAGAAGACGGAAGAGAAGATGACATAGCGGTGCAAAGTGTTTGCTGTGTTCATTCTCTTGATGTGTGTGTGTGTGTACTTCTACAGGTGAGTATTCTGTCTGAATATGTAACAGGTAATTCCCTCAAGTGGGATTTAGCATATGCCTTAAAGGGATAATTCACACAAAAAATTAATTCTGTCAGCATTTTCTCACCCTCACACTGATCGAAGCCTATGACTTTCGTCTGTGCAACACAAAAGAGGATGTTTTAAAGAATGCTAAAAATTGTTTTCACAGAAGAAGAAAGTTAAAAAAGACAGGCATACGTTTGAAAGAGATGAGGGTAAGTTTAAAAAAAAAAAATGACAGAACTGTTTTTTTAGTAAAATAATACTTTATAGATATTTATATATTTTTATATTATATAGATATATAATCTACATATAATATAGTATTTTAGATCGATATAATGATATTCAATGTAATTACATTAAAATAATTAATTACTAATATATATATTATATATTAGGCCTACATATACATTATTGTTTGTATATCGCTTATACAATTGGATATATTGTTTTATGTACTTCTATATAATAGATTTTGACTTATATATACATAGAGATTTATAAAAATAATAGATATTATCAATGGATCATTTAGTTAAAATGTAAAGTACATTACAATTGATAAATATATATTTTATATATTGGGATATAATTGATTGGTGATATCCGATATCCATTTTTATTATATGATTAATTTGTATAGAGATTATTTTATAGGGATTGATTGTTTTACAATACTAAATTAATTTTACAATATATTATAAATGTATAATGTTATTAGTGGTGATAATCTTATTTTTATATTTTATATTTATTCACACACACATTATATACACACACATTAGTAAGCAGTACACTAATATCCCTTTCTAACACATTCCTATTAGGAAGTTTTAGACTGATAGTTTTTTTAGACTGGATTCCAAGGCACCATTATATGTCATGTCTAATGATCTAGAACAAATTCAAGTGAGCTTTAATCAAAACCAAGTAAACATTTAGTGACCTCAGTGCTTATTTCTCAGTATAAATGGAGTCATAAGTTAACAGAAATGATAAATTTACTCCTTTTAACCGCTCCATCAAACGCCGTTTTTATTCTTTCCACCAAATGAAAAAAACACACTGAAAGGATTGTGGGATTTCACAGTCAAATATCAAAATCCGACCAGATGCAGGAATCTTAGTAGATAGGATGTTGAGCGAACATTGATATTGGGCTTGTTGCTTCCTACCTCTACAAAGACAACAATTTTTGGTTTTCAGACACAGAACTAAAACACATTGATACTCACCCAACACTCATATTCATTCTGCAACACACCAGCACTAAACTTTGGCCTGGCAACCGTTCACACAGCTTCTGAGTCCAGTCCTCCTGCTGTTCCCTCATCCAGCACAACAGTGTCCATCTCGCTTCGCTGTGAATAGAGCTCTTCCCCTGGGCTCTTCCCCTGGGCCTCCGTCAACGCTGTGAACTCCACGCCAAACCGCAGCACAACTGTCTGCAACAAAACACCGCCTTTTATTCCAAACCATTTCCATTAAAGCACATTCTCACACGTTTCAAAGAGAGTTTAATCAACTGGAACACAAACCTGAGCTCATGCTGCTATCGAATGAGAAAAATAGCAAGTACTGATCTGAGATCCACCGATGGAGGCTCTTCATTAGTGACGAGATTAGACACAGAGCAAAAGAAACCGATCTCAGATCATGGATGGACTGTTAAGACAGGTGTTGGTCATTAGCAGTCTCATTAGAGGGTGACACGAAGGGAAAAAAAGACTCACGCAGATGTGAATTAGGTTCAGAGCTCCAGGCAGGTGGCAGATACTGGACAATCGCTCAACGTCAACCTCAATCCTGCCACGTCTCAGACAGATCACGTCTGAGAGTTTGACGAGCTCTGAAGACGAACTTCAGTCTGTTTCTGTTTATGCCGGTGACATTTATGCAATTATGAGAGAGAGGTTTGTTGTGATATGGTAAGTGTCTGCAGAGGGCCATTCTAACACAGCAGGGATGTTGACACCAAGACTCTCATTAGATACAATGAGGCTTAATGAGAGAAATTAATGATGCCATGATCCTGCAATGTTGAATGTGTGCGTGTGTGCTTTTGGTTTTCCTGTAGGCATGGAATTTCTGAAAACGTCCTCAGAAAAATATAGATTAAAATTGGTTTGCAGGTCACTTTCATATTTAAAAAAGGTAAGCTAAATAATTATAACTAACTATATAACCAAGAATATTTAGGATAACAAAATAAATGCACATATCAATGTTTACAATAAAGGGGAAAACCACACTGAAAAAAGGATTTACTTTAAAACAAATGCAAGCAAATTTTACAAATAATTACAAAGAAATGGCAAGTAACATTTAATTATGAAATTTTTAATTTGAAAAACTTAAAGGGATAGTACACCCAAAAATTCTGTCATTAATTACTCACCCTCATGTCGTTCCAAACCTGTTAGACCTTCGTTCATCTTCGGAACACAAATTAAGATGTTTTTGTTGAAATCCGAGAGCTTTCTGACCCTCAACAGACAGCATAGACAGTGGATAGAGTATCACGACGCATGCGCTAGCTTCGCTTCATGTAAATGACGCATGCGCATGCTGACGCATGTGTGTGTTAAGTGTAAGCAGCAGCACCATGCGCATGTGTATCCACATGACTCCGTTTACATGAAGTGGAAGCAAGTGCATGCGTCGTGATACTCTATCCACAATGGCCGCCGTGCCGCAGCAGATGGGATGAAGAGGAGAAGAATTGCTGAATAAAATATATATTTTTTTTGCGCACAAAAAGTATTCTCACAGCTTTGTAAAATTACGGTTTGAACCCTGATGTAAATGGATAATTTACGGATTCCGTGCTATGTTTTTGGACCTGGGAACATTTCAGTTGTATTGCTGTCTATGGGAGGGTCAGAAAGCTCTTGGATTTCATCAAAAATTTCTTAATTTGTGTTCCGAAGATGAACGAAGGTCTTACGGGTTTGGAACGGCATTAGGGTGAGTAATTAATGACAGAATTTCCATTTTTGGATGAACTATCCCTTCATTTAAGCGTTCTGGTAAAAATGAACTCCAGTATATTGCTATCTCTTTTTACAAACTTTGATTAAAACACTTAAAACTTCAGGAGAATTTAGGAAAACAACGTGCATAGGTTGTATTCATGTGGGGGGGGCTTTATGCCATTACTAAGTAATGCAAGGTACGTAATAGATATTTTGTCAAGTAAACTAGAAAAAGTAGATGCATTATTTTTCAATTTACAAGAAATATATTGAATTACCTTGTTTCAAATAGTAATGCCAGTTACTTTGTTTATCCTTTATTGACTGACAGCTCTTCTGTCCACATGTTGAGAGAAATCGGGAGTGTACAGAGGAGTTGTTGTGCGCTGTTGTGAAAACAGGATGTGACTGAGTTCTAGAACGAAATTATGAAACATGTATTACTCATCTCACGTGCACAAGACCCAGATTCAGTTATTCCTCAAAATGAATAAAAATAGTGAAATACAAACTCAGAATATGACACAAACTTGCAATAATTATATATGTTAAGAAACACAAATATCCTTTATGTATTTAATCCCATTTTATTAACCAATGTCTTTGCTGCCGAGTAACCTCGATGATCCAATTCAACCAGACTAATAAGCAAAACTTTTGGTGTTAAAGTGTTTTTACATTTGCAGAAAAAACAAATATCAAAAACAAACAAGCAAGCTCAGCTCAGATGAGAAAAAGTAACGCAAAAGTAACGTAACACATTACTTTCCATAAAAAGTAACTATGTAACACAATTAGTTACTTTTTTATGGAGTAATGCAATATTGTAATGAATTACTTTTAAAAGTAACTTTCCCCAACACCGCCTATATTTACATGTTCATATATAAATATTCACATATTGATTAATGGTAATATTAATACATTTCAATGGTTGGTTTTAAGTACAATTTTAAGATTTCAATTTCATTTAATTAGAAAAATGCATAAAATGTATAAGAAAACAGATTTTGCTCCATGTCCCAAGGCATCATTATGTCATGTCTAATTATCTAGTGTCTAATTAGTGGTTCTCAACCCTGTTCTTTGTGTCTAATGTAAAATCTGCATCCTTAAGCAAAGCCAGTTGAGAAGTGCTGATCTAGTTGAACTGAGCATCAGTTTATATTAAAAACAACAGATGTGACTGAGAGGTCTCCTCAGGGGTATGGGACTGGCCACATTTTCAGCAGCACTGTTTTTTTTTCCCATTCATTTTTTCCATAAGCGTTTTAAAATATCTTCAATAAATATATGATTTGAGGCATAAAGGGTTTCTTGAAAATTTTGGAAATAAAATAAGGTTGCAAGACGTACAGGAATAGTTCCCCCCAAAATGAAAATCTGCTAAAAAATTACTCAGGTCATCCAAGATGTATATGAGTTTGTTTCTTCATCAAAACAGATTTGGAATGAAATTTAAATTTAACTCCAAATTTAGCATTACATCACTTGCTCACAAATAGATCCTCTGCCGTGAATGGGGTGCCATCAGAATGAGAGTTTAAACAGCTGATGAAAACATCCCAGTAATCCACAAGTAATCCACATCAATTTATGTCTTGTGAAGGGAAAAGCTGCATGTTTGTAAGAAACAGTTCCATCAAGACATTTTTAATTTCAAATCATTTCTGTTTAAAATACGAGTCTTCTATCCATAATATTGCTTCTCCAGTGAAAAATCCATCTAATCGGAATCAGGAAAGAAATATGCACAGATTCGGCACTGTTTACAAGTAAAAATGGTCCAAAACACTTCTAAACAAATATGTCGGAGGATTTTGATGTGAGAGGACAACAGGCGATGGACTTTTTCACGGAGGAGCTCTATTATGGAATAGGACTCGTATTTTGGCCAGAAACAAAGATCTGAAGTTAAACATGTCTTGATGGATTTGTTGATTACAAACACCAGCCTACATCTCACTTCACGATATGTTAATTGATGGACTGGAGTCATGCGGTTTACTTGTGGATTATTGTGATGTGTTTACAAACTACTGACTATAAGTCATAAATAGATAAATAAATAAATATTCAAATGTATTCAGATATGTATCATTCACAAAGCCGCATTGGAGCAAACAGTCACTGCTGAGCTTATTTACCACAGCAACAACAATGTGTCTGATTGGTTGGTCTCTCTTTAGGTCTATAGAGATTGAGGATAGAGTATTTCTTTGAAAAATGAAGTTCAAATCACACTGATGTGGCTTCTTCAGAGATGTAGGCCTACACCATCGATTAATAACCTTGGAGCTCATGGTAGGTCTGTCTGGAAAGGTTTATGTGTTATCACAAAAATCAATTTCTCTATGAAGAAAATGAATGGGATTTTTACTTCCGGTTCCCTGTTGTTTGCCCCTGTCTACACCAATCGCTCAATAACATTATCATATCCTTATCATCTCCACAACAACTATACCCTAAAACATGTGTGTGCGCAAGTAAGAATTTGAACTGTTATTGCTGTGAGGCTTGTGACAATAATGTTTTTGTGTAAATTTTTGTGTTAGATAGTAAAAGTCACTATGTGTGTGTGTGTGTGTGTGTGTGTGTGTTTGTGTTTGGTCCTCAGGGGGAATGTTAAGTCTCTTTTTATCACTCACCGAGCATCATTACTCCTCCCTTCTTCATGCTCTCTCTTTCTCTCTCTCTCTCTGGCTCCTCAGGACAGACATCTTCATATCATATCTCTGTGGGGCAAAATATTTAGACAGACCATAATCAGATTGAACTTGAACCAAAAGAGAGTGTGGTGTATGGTGAGTAGGGAAATGTGGGAGAGGGTATTTCATTATGCTGGGGGTGAGATTGATACCACTATCGGCTGGATGGAAAGAGAGAGAGAGGGAACGATTGAAGCACTGTTTTATCACCACATCAATCGAAATAAACAATTATACCAATAGCATCTCTCTATCAGCACATCTGCATCCTCCCTGCTTCACTACAGCGGAATGTGGATATGCATCATCTCTCTCTCTCTCTTTGCTCTCTCTCTATCATCTTTCAGTGTCAGCAGCAGTGATGTGGGTAAAGGGTGTGTAACAGATGCTTCAGCACTATTCACACCTGTCTGAGCACAAATCACCTTCCCTCCACACCCATCACACACACACACACCACACAGGGTTTACATTGTGAAAGTTGGGGAATCCATAGGACCATAATGGTTTTTATACTGTACAGGCCGTATATTCTATTGCCCTTTACCAACCCTACCTCTAAACCTACCCCTCACAGGAGACTTGTGCTATTTCAGATTTTCAATACAATCCATTCTGTGTGATTTATAAGCGTTATGAAAAGTGGGGACATGGGGTAATGTCCTGAAAAGTCACCTTCTCCTTAATACCTATGTCATACCTTTGTCATTATACAAATTTATGTCCTAATTGTCACAAACGCTTGTACACACACCCACACACCAACACACACAAACGCTAATAAAAACACCCTCCTAATTCACACACACATAGCATGTAACAAGCAGGCAAAATCCCTACTTCAACGAAAATACCCCGGCGTAAAAGAGGCAAATGTGGGATAGGACTTCTGTTATTGTATAGAAAGCTAAGGAGAAAAGTGGCAATAGGACCTACCTCAAAAAGAAAAACAGAATCAAGTTATTTATAAAAAATTAACACTACCATAGCAAATGTTGATGGTAGGCCTTTAGGCACCAAGGCTGGATTTATTGGATCAAACATACAGTAAAAACAGTAAAATTGTGAAACAGTTTTACAATTTAAAATAACAATTTTCTATTTGAATATATTTGGAAAAATGTAATTTATTTTTGTGATGCAAAGTTGAATTTTCAGCATCATTTCTCCTGTCTTCAGTGTCACATGATTCTTCAGAAATCATTCTAATATGCTAATTTGCTGCTCAAGAAACATTTCTTATTATTATGAATGTGGAAAATGTTTGTGCTGCGTAAATTATCTGTAGTAACAGTAATAATGTTTTCAGATTTTATGAAAAGAAAGTTCAAAGGAACAGCATTTATTTTAAAAAGGAAACGTTTCTAACATTATAAATGTCTTTATTGTCACTTTTGAACAAATTAATGAAATGAGCATTCATTTAAAAAAAAAGTCTTACTGACCCAAACGTATGAATGGTAGTGTATATAATTATAAACATGCTTTACTTATTAATTGTTTTTCCAAATTATGTTCCCAAAGTGAGGTTTTGTAAGATTTAATGCACATTTGGGTAGATTTTTCCCCAAAAAGCCAGGACACAGTAATTATGCCACACTAAAACTGAAAAAAATAGCTTCAAGTTTTTTTAATTAAATTTAGATTATTTTGATATCAGTTTTTACACTTAATTTTCTCTGATTCTGAGCATAACTGAGTCAAACCTGTCCATCACAGGACAGATCATAGTCTAACACAAAGGCTTTAGAATCGTTTAGATGCCTAAATATGTAGTTTTTATAAAAGTGGTGCAGTTTTTCTACTTACCATTAAATTACTTATTACATAAAAAACTGAAGGGAAACATTAAATAATAATGTCATTAAACAAACGTGATTAATCTGATGATCTCAGGCTCTAGTCTTTGAAAAAAATCTAATAGTAATAATGTCAAATACAGTACATTTTTAATATTATTATTATTACAACAACAGTAGTAAGTATTTCATTTCCTTGAACTTGTCAATGGACCCACATCACTCTTTTGCGATCCCATTTTGAAAACCCTTGGTCTAAGAGTCACATTTTCATTCATAATTCACAAAACTACATGAAATGTGCAGCTACTGCCTCTGTAGGGGAGTACAGCATAATGCAAAAAACATTTCCCTACTTCTCACAAATAAACACACAAGCCTCTCTATCTGGAACACTCACAAGCAAACACACTAAACTAACACACTGTACCTCACACACAAAACTTCCCAAATAAATAAAAGCCTTCCCTATCCAAAAACGAAACCCATCTCTCTTAGAAAAACAAACAACCCCCCTACACACACACACACACACACACAATCCCAAACTGTCTCTACCCCACACACACCTCCACACGACCGAAAACTGACATCGCTGATGACATCACCAGAGGTACACGAGTGCAAAAGAAAGCTTGTGTATGTGTATAGGACGAGACATTTTCACTGTTTCACCCTCTGAAATCTCTTCAATGGCAGAGTTCTGCTGCCTGTCATCCAGCAGAGAAGAGCTGTTGCATTCTGGGTATGTCTGGAGACAGAATAAAAGATGGAGACGGAGAGAGAGAGACAGAGATGCTGTGTGGTCGATAAGGATGAATAGAGAGGAGGGGTGGTCCGATGCCCTCACGAACAAAAGAATAGTTTGTGCGGTTGTGATTGATTCTGCAAGGGCATATTTTGACAAACCGGGTTCCTGCGTTGAAAGAGTTGGTGTGTGTAGGATATGGGACGCATGGAAAATAAAGGTTAACATGAGAATGTGTGTGTGTAAGAGAGAGAGAGATAGAGAGTGATAAAAAGAGGCCATAGAGGTAAATAGGGAGCAGTGGGGTCTCTAGAGGACTACAGAGAGAGAACTGAGGTCTCACAGGTCACAAAACAATAGCTCCTTATGTTTCCTACAGACCACACACACACACAAACCATAAACACACTGTCACCCAGTCTTTATAAATAAGTGCTGTGGTGACGTACGCCAGTACGAGGGATGACTTAGGTGGTTTTATAGCGAATAGAAGCCGAACGCGTTGGTTGGCCAGACTGTGGTTCTTGTGTACGGCGCAGTACCCGAATATGGGTAGCTGGGTGCGGCTTATATAGGCCCAGGTGCGTACCATTCAAACGTTTAGGGTTGGTTAAGTCCATTTGGGATGGTTTTTAAAATAATTATCTTATGCTCTCCAAGGCTGCATTTATTTGATCAAAAATACAGTAATATTCTGAAATATTATTACAATTTAATTCAATAAACTGTACAATTCTGTATGTAATAAACTGTACCAAACTGTACCATGTAAATAAAATACCATTCAAAATAGCATAGTGGTACCATGGTAATATTTGGTAAATATATCATGTAAATACAGATAAAAATGCAGAATTAGTATGGTACCATGTACAAAAACATGGTAATACCTTGGAATACCATTATCTATATCTCTAAACCAAAGGGTACTATGGTAACATACTATGGTAAGATATCCAAAAAAACAAAAACATGGAACTACCATGGTATTATGTCTGAAAAACGATGGGATTATGATGATGTATGTCTGAAAATCATAGCATTACCATGGTACTTTGTCATAATACCATTGGACTGATTTATATGTGATGGACACACAAACACACATACATTAAACACACAATCACACTTCAGACACACAATAACACATTTATAAACACTTTCTCACACATATTCTCACACTTTAACTTGTCTCTAGACGCACGCACGCACACACACACACACACACCCACTGCATTGTTTATCACTGTCACCCCCATCTGTTTAACTTTCACTGTACAATTAATAACACCATTTTAGTGTAATTTTATCCTTTTATTGTCCCACAACAGAAAAGGAGCTGACAACAACATTATATGCAGATACTCGCTCAAAAATCTCTTTCTCTCTCACTCACGCACACACGCACAGTTCCATTTTGGACTCCCCCGTCGGCTGCTCTCTGCTCCCTGATCAATATTTTAATAAGCAGAAAGGATGAGGGTTTAATCTTAATCAATAAGGGCCATATGCAGCACGGAGAGATGAGAAGAGAGCAAATCATCTTCCCTGACACTTCATACATTACCCGTCTGACGTTATCAAATGCGTTCTTCACAATGCAGAACGCTGCGTTAACAGCCATTACCTTAACACACATTACTAGACGCTACACTTCACAACATTTCCCAACAAGCGCACCCAGCCGTCCGGAGAGAGACGTTCCTGCATTTTTGAAGCACAACACTGCATAGGGATGGGAAAATCGTGAAAGAAACAGTTAACGAGTCTGCATCTGAATTCCAGAACAGTTCGCTCATTGCAATGGATCCATACGATTCTTGTTCGTATGTTGAAGGATAATTGGTCCCAGCGAATCCATTATTAAATCACTAACACAACAGCAACACTTCTTTTTCATTCAGTTAATGCACTGATCTGCATTACATAAGTCGTAGGATACATAACAGTATACAGTAGTTTTTGAACCCAGCAAGAGAAGAATAGTTGCCATACTACTAATAAAGGCATATATACAGTAGATATCATATCTAGATAATATATATCTATATATATTATATCGAATACTGTAGATATATCTACTAGATATTCGACTAGTATAGGTATATATAAAGTGGGGAAAAAAAGTATTTAGTTTGCCACCAATTGTGCAAGTTCTCCCACGTAAAAAGATGAGAGAGGCCTGTAATGTTCATCATAGGTATACCTCAACTATGAAAAAAAAAATGAGAAAAAAAAATCCAGAAAAATCACATTGTAGGATTTTTAAAGAAGTTATTTGCAAATTATGGTGGAAAATAAATATTTGGTCAATTACAAACAAGCAAAGTTCTGGCTCTAACTTCTTCTTAAGAGGCTCCTCTGTCCTCCACTGGTTACCTGTATTAATGGCATTTGTTTGAATTTGTTATCAGTATAAAAGACACCTGTCAACAACCTCAAACAGTCACACTCCAAACCCCCCCATGGCCAAGACCAAAGAGCTGTCAAAGGACAGCAGACACAAAATTGTAGACCGGCACCAGGCTGGGAAGACTGAATCTGAAATAGGTAAGCAGCTTGGTGTGAAGAAAAATAACTGTGGGAGCAATTATTAGAAAATGAATGAAAGACATACAAGACCAATGATAATATCCCTCGATCTGGTGGCTCCACGCAAGATCCACCCCGTGGGGTCAAAATGATCACATGAACTGTGAGCAAAAATCCCAGAACCAAACGGGGGGACCTAGTGAATGACCTGCAGAGAGCTGGGCCCAAAGTAACAAAGGCTACCACCAGTAACACACTGCGCCGCCAGGGACACAAATCCTGCAGTGCCAGACGTGTCCCCTGCTTAAGCCAGTACATGTCCAGGCCCGTATGAAGTTTGCTAGAGAGCATTTGGATAATCCAGAAGAGGATTGGGAGAATGTCAAATGGTCAGATGAAACCAAAATATAACTTTTTGTTAAAAACCCCTGCAAATTGTCGGTTTGGAGGAGAAAGAATGCTGTGTTGCATCCAAAGAACACCATACCTACTTGCATGGGGGTGGAAACATCATGCTTTTGGGGTTTTTTTTTCTGCAAAGGGACCAGGACGACGGATCCGTGTAAACGAAAGAATGAATGGGGCCATGTATCGGGAGATTTTGAGTGAAAACCTCCTTCCAACAGCAAAGGCATTGAAGATGAAACGTGACTGGGTCTTTCAGCATGACAATGACCCAAAAACCGCACTCTCAGGGCAACCAATGAAGGAGTTGGCTTCGTACGAAGCATTTCAAGGGGTCCTGGAAGTGGCCTAGCAGTCTTGCCAGAGCTCAACCCAAGAAAATCTTTTTGGAGGGAGTTGAAAATCGTTTTGTTGCCAGCGAAAGCCCCAGAAACATTAAATCTATATAGAGCGAGATCTGCATGGAAGTGAGGAGGCTGGCCAAAATGCCTGCAACAGTGTGTGAAAACCTTGTGAATACTTACAGAAAACGTTTGACCTCTGTAATTGCCAACAAAGGGTATATAACAAAGTATTGAGATAAAATTGTTATTGACCAAATACTTATTTTCCACCATAATTTGCAAAAAAAAATTCTTTAAAAATTCTACAATGTGATTTTCTGGAATTTTTTTCTCATTTTGTCTCTCATAGTTGAGGTATACCTATGATGAAATATCATCTTTTTAAGTGGGAGAACTTGCACAATGGGTGGCTGACTAAATACTTTTTTCCCACTACTGGTATATATATATATATATATGATATATATAGGTATAATATAATGTAAGATAAAAAAATATTAAATTAATTAATCCAAAAATGAGTAAATAAATACATTTGTACGTAATAGACATTTTATAGAAATTATGAATTAAAATAATGAAAACAGAAATAAATGTCATGAATCACGACCAATTAATTTTAAAAGAAACTCATTTTTAAAAGTTCATTAATAAAGCAAAAATAAATGAAGAACAGAAAACGTTAATTATTTCAAATTTAAATAAATATCAATTAATTGATAAAAATGAATTAAAATAAATAAGTTAATTCATGAAAAAATTAATGACAAGTAAATAAATAAATGGTAATTAACTAATGAAAATAAAAAGAAAACAAATAAAGTGTAACTAATGAAAAATGGAAATACATCTTAAATAAATGAAAATAAATAAAGTTAAGGATAAATAAATGAATAAATAATTGAATGAATGAATGAATGAATGAATTCACGAGACAATGAATATAAATAAATGAAGAAAAAAAACATTCATTATTAATGAAAACCCCCCAAAAAACTTAATGACAATAAATAAATGTGGTTTAACTTCCTATTGCTAACTATCCATTTCTGTTTTATGGAAAAGAGCAACTTAAAACATTTTTAAGCTCTCCATGTAACACAGTGGATGACTTAGTTATAGTCAGTCTACATGCAGTATATATTAACAAAGCTGCTTTGCAACAAAAAAATAGGAAGTACAAAAGTACAACCGATAGAGTCCAAGACAATTTCAAAAGGAAATTATGTAAAGTTCAAAAATATTTTATGTAAACAAGAATATTGTTCAAGCCCCTGCAACTGACGTTTGCCCTACAATCGTTGTACTCATATTGTGTTTAGTTAGTGCCATTAAACCCACTCTACACATTAACATTCTGTTAGCAGGTTAACCATGTCATTAAGACTAACCCTAACTTGAGGTGTTGCAGCCTGCAGGTCAAAAGCACATTGTTACTAATCAACATCTTGCAGCATGACAATATCCCCGACATTCACATAACAGATGGTACTAATAGTTTTTTCCCGTTAATTAGGCCCTCGTTAGCTAATCGACAATTAAAACACTCTCAGCAACTGACGGCGTCGCCGTCGACACGCTCAAACCGCGCTATCTGTGTACAGATAATTAATGCTATTGTTTCTGTCATGTTTGTAGCAGCGGACAACGGCAGTAATTGGTGATGCAGGCGGGTGTGTGCGTGCGCACGCGATGCAGAACAAGCACACGTTCAAAATTCCATCCCGGAATGCTGCATTGGCAAGACGGGCTGAAGCAGTGCCAAAGCCATAATGAGATCTGTCACAGCTATACAAATGAACAGGTGACAGAAAGAGACATGAATATGAGATATGGCAGGCGTACAGGCCTCGGAAATCTCTCTCTCTCTCTCTATTTCTCTTTCTCTCTTATGCACTCAAATTCACACACTCCCAATCTGTGAGTGCCCCCTTCGACAGATGTGACCACAGAATGCTGACATATGGCTGGCGCTGTACATCAGGTATAAACACACATAGGCAGCATATCACAGCTCTGTCTCTGTTCATTTGCTTTCTGTCGTTTGCACTGTAAAACAGCATTTTCTTCATCAGTATTTTGTCTTGTTTTCCAGTAATGCATCTGAACACCCTTACAACAAGACATATGTACTTGAGAAGCAAAACTGTCTCAGATGAAACATTGAAGTTTGAATCCAGTCTAATTTTTCTGACAAAAACATTGCATGGTTTCTGCAGGTTTTATGACGGTAAATGTAAGACATTTTAAGACATTTATGAGACAAAGTAAAGAAAATGGAAGGAATACATGGAAGGGGACAAATGAAATGTGTTTATCAAAACAACAACAAATATCTGCCAATAAGGTCAGAAAAATGACCTTTTCAAAAGGAAAACAAGTTACTTTTTCCCATTGGCAGATATTTGTTCTTGTTTTAATTGTCATATATTACCGGTATATCATTTTATCTCAGGTATGTCTTGATTTAAAGATAAGACAATAATACTGAAAAAGTTTCATTTTTGCCGTGCAAAATTTAATGCCATGACTTTATGCTCCAATTTGTGGAAGGGCAAATTAAGACCTTTTAAGACCCGCAGAAACTCTGCATTATCATTACATCAGTTAATGAAATACGGTATTTTATTAACTGATTTTTTATTTTCTTTCTTTTTGCAAATGTAAGTAGAACCCATAAAACCTAAAATGGTACCATATTTTTACTGTAAAGTTCTGGCAACCACAGTTGCCCTTTTTTTCATAAATGTAACAGATTTTTTTTTTTACAGTGTATTTGTTTTAGACATTTTTGTTTGACCAGGCATTGCAAACAGCTACACCCTGGAGTTCCAGGTGGACTCACAATTATTCATGACATGATTTTATGCATATCTAGATTTCCTAGATTTTTTTTGTCTAACTAATGGGATATGAAGAAGCCTGTCAGAAAACAATTATTATTTATGCAATTCTGTTTGGTGATGTTAGTGGCTCAGAAATCACACATATCACCTTTAACACTGAAACTAAAACAAATGGGATCATTGTATTTATTTTAGCTTAAGAGATTTATTAATCAAGGATGCATTAAATTGATTAAAAGTGATAGTAAAGACATGCATAATGTTATAAAAGATTTCTATTTCAATAAATGTTGTTCATTTGAACTTTCTACTCACCAGATATAAAAATAATAAATGTTTCTTGAGCAGCAAATCAGCATATTAGAATGATTTCTGAAGGATCATGTGACACTAAAGACTGGAGTAATGATGCTGAAAATTCAGCTTTGCATCACAGGAATACATTACATTTTAAAACATATAAAATAGATAACTTATTTTTAATTGTAATAACACTTCCCAATATTACTGTTTTTACTACATTTTTGATCAAATAATCAGCGTTGTTGAGCACCAACTTTAGTTTGGGGACCAATTCTCACTATTAACTAACTATTAACCACAACTTTTGCCTCTTTAAACGAATTTGCTGCACCAAGGAATATGATCATATAATAAGGCTAATATGTGCTTTATAAGTACTTATAAACAGCCAATATGCTCGTAATATACATGATAAACTAAAGTGTTTCCCCCAAAAATATAAAAAAAAGTCTCACCCCAAACTTTTGAATGTAGTGTAAATCTATATTTAAGATTTTCAGATATTTTAACTAGAAAACCAGGTAAAAACTACTGGTCCAAAAAGTGATTTTGGCAGCGAGTGATCTGATTTCTCCTGTTTCTCATCCTCTAATTAGAGTCTAGCCCACGTCAGGCAGAACTGCTGTTTCCTGTTGTGCTTTTGATTGATAGCTGCTGGCTGATGTTCTCTCTGGGGTCCACATCCATCACTGCCGTGAGGTTTTTACCGCAGGGCCGTGAGACTGTCACCCGTTCTGATCTATACATATACGACTCACGCATGCAAGACGGCCAGACGGACCGTCACATGATGTATTAGCACTGCTGAGTCCAGGGAGGTGACAGGACTATACAGGCATCAGAGATGTTGGGGAGCAGGATGGAAGTCAGGGGCATCTGATTGGTCATTGTAGGTGTCAGTCAAATCACTGGTGGTCTGTCAAAGTCATGTGATCATATTGGGATAATGTAGCCATCTGTGCAGCTGTACCTGATGTTTGAGCATATGTGCGTGTTTATTTGTGCTAAAATGCACAAATAAAGCCAAACAAAAATGAGATCTCTTTTCAACTAGACAGCAATGAGATCAAATGAAGCGAAAAAGAGACTTTTGTTTGTTAGTTCTCCTTGAGAGTTTCAGAAAAAGAATGTCTCAAACTCAATCTCTATATGAACTCTAAAGTGAAAAAACTTACTCTGTGTTTTTGTTTTCTGTACAAATATATAAACATTCTTAAATTAAGATAAATTTACTTGAGAAGCAAGATGACATAAGATATTAAGTCTTGTTTTCTGACAAATGTGTGAAAATTGAGTTTTGCTTAAAACAAGACAAAATATCTGCCAATGGTAAGAAAAAAACCTTGTTTTTGTAATCTTTTTTTTCTGGCAGATATTTTTTCTTGTTTTAAACCTAAACTCACTTCAATTTAATAGGCGATTCTCAATTCTCACTATTAACTAGTTGCTTCTTAGAATGTCTATTATTAACATATTGTTTGTTTATTAGTAGCCTACTTGTAAAGCATATATTCTGCATGACCAGATTCTACATCCGTAATCCTACCCAATACCTAAACTTAACAACTAATTATTAATAAGCAGCAAATTAGAAGTTTATTGCTCGTCCATTAGTCCCTAGTCAATAGTTTGTTAACAGAGGGAATTGGACCTTAAAATAATTGGACATTTTCTCAAGTATAGGCTAAATGTGTCTTGATTTAAGAATATTTTTAACTTTGTACTGAAAAAAACTAAAACTAAAACACTAAATAAGGAAATATTTTTTGCTGTGTATCTCTCTACTCTTACTGTATGTCAGGACAGTCAGGTATTGTCACATTCACTATTATTTGGATTACCATGTATAAGATAGTACTTAAGTGAAATGCAACTTGAACAACTTCTGAGAACCCAATGGGCTCACACTATGACATACTTATAAGAACGTCCTTTTAAGTGATTGCCATTGCACACGCACGGGGCAGCGTTTATGAAGGTAAGTTTGTGGTGAGTAAGTTGTGAGTCAGCCGGCATGTGGGAATGAGGCGTAGTAAATTACGTCTGCAGGCATCAGCAAATACACTCCTGCAGAGATGGAGGGATGCTATGACAGAATGATAGAGCACAGATGAAAAGAGATCAAGTGTGTGTGTGTGTGTGTGTATTAGCTGTGCCAAGACAGCATGTTTTCAATTGTTTATGCCATCATTTTTTTTCTTAAGTGTGCATGTAGTGGCATGTGAAAAGGTTTCCCAAGTTAAAAGCCTTTCCTGGTCAGTTCAGTAGACTGGATTCAGTTTTTCCCTTGGGAAACTGGGGATTGCAGTACAGCAGTAATGGTTGAAAGGATCTTACAAAAACTGTTAAAGTCGGCATGAAACAGAAACTGTGATCGTCTTTTAAGGTTTTTTATTGTTTTTGAAAGAAGTCTGGGGTGGGGGTTGATGCTCACAAGGCTGCATTTATTTGATCAAAAATACAGTAAAACAGTAATTTTTGCAATATATTCAAATGAATAAGTTTTTCTATTTTAATATCTTTTAAAATGTAATTTATTCTGTGATGCAAAGCTGAATTTTCAGCATCATTACTCCAGTCTTCAGAGTCACACGATCCTTCAGAAATCATTCTAATATGCTGGTTTACTGATCAAGAAACATTTATTATTTATTACAGTTGTGCTGCTTAATATTTTTGAAGAAAAAAGAAAGAAATGAATCATTTTATTAAGAAAGCATTAAACTGATGAAAAGTGACAGTAAAAACTTTATAATGTTGAAAATATTCAAAAAAAATTTGTTTTCTGTTGAACTTTTTATTCAGGATTTAATAATCCAGAATATCGGGGTATTGTATATTATAGGTATAAATAATATATCATAGTTTCCACAAAAGTATTAAGCAGCATAACTGTTTTCAAAACTGATAATAATAATAAATGATTATTGTGCACCAAATCGCAAATATATATATATATACTGTATATAATTGTCAGTTTTGATTTCAGGGTGGGTTTAAAAAATATCAAGGTCATATTTCGCCCAAAATCAAAACTTCTTTTTATTTTTTAATTTCAGGTCCGCATCACAAAAAAAATTTATAGTGCTAAAGCAGGCTTCATTTTCATTAAGCTTCATGAAAAATATTATTTCTATCTTATTTTATTCTTTCAATATTGGGGTGAAATATGACTATGACATGATATCTGACCCAGATATTTCATTGTGAGATTCACCTGTAAAGTCGGTGGGGGTGAACACTGACTGGAGCTACCAGAGAGAGAAAACATGAGAATGAGGTGAGAAAACCTGAGAAGAATGTGAAAGAGAGGCAGACAGAGTGAGGCAAGCATGGGACACCCTCTTAAAACAGAGAAAACAGGAAGACAAGAGCAAACGAGGGAGAAATTGGGTGAAAGATTAGAGGAGAGGAGCATGAAATGAAAGTATTGAGTGGGGAAGATAGGAGTGGATAATCGAAGAAAGTAATAAAGTGGAAAAAATAGAGGGAGGGGAGAGAAGAGAGAATTAGAGAAGAGGAGGGAGGTGGAGAGGAGGAATACAAATTGAAAGGGAAAAGAAGGTGGAAACGGAGGCGGGTCAAAATTGCAGACACACACAGAGAGAGAAAATGAGCGGGAAGATTTCATTAAAACATATCCAGATTACATTTTGGCCCAAAAGCAAAAGAAAAAGTGCAAAACACATTTTGAATAAAGAAAATGAAGCCTATTTTTAAGGACCATTAAGATTTTTTAAGATATTATTTTCTTGACAATTAAGCACATATTCCCAACAAAATCCCATTACCGTAATGGATACAGACATTTTACTATTGATTTTTTTGAACTCTCAATAGTGTTACCCATTAGATTATCTCATTAGAATAAATAATTACTGTAAAGGCCCGTTCACACCAAGGACGATAACTATAAAGATAACTATAAAGATAACGATATTAGCGTCCACACCAGCGAACGATATCGTCTGTTTATTCTAAGCGCACGCGCGTCTGCCGCTTTCAATTCTCGTGCTCGTTACAGCAGGGTGGATTCTGATTGGCTGTCAGTGTTTTATCGTTCATCAGCTGGAGAAAATCGTTCTGAAAGTGACCCCAACGATATCGTTTCTCTGTGCTTTATCGTTATAGTTGTGGTGTGGACTCTGCTATTCTTAATATTGAGAACGATTTTTAGAACTACCGGTATATCTTTATCGTTATCTTTATAGTTATGTCCTTGGCGTGAATTAATACAATGATTTTAATGCAAATCACAATAAATTGAGAGCGGTACTTCGAAAACAAAGCGAATAAGCGATAGGGAGCGCCGCCCATCATTTTTAAGCCAATCAGAAAAAACTCTCTGACTGTCTGCCTAGGGCTGCACATTTAGAAAAAAATCCCCCTTTCAATAAAAAAGCTCAAAATTTGCTGATTGATTGTTGGACTCCAAATACAATAGGGCCCTAATAAGCAATCATCCGAATCATTGAGAAATGAATAATAAATAATATATAATTTAGATTATTATACAACTCTTTGTGTTGCACATTTTGGCGGAAAAGTCTGTGATAATACATAAACTATATAAAACCAATAATAAATAATATAATAATAATAATTTTTAATTAAAATATAACTAAATATTACTGTTTTAATATTTCTCTGCAAAAATAATTGAGTATTTAATAAGAATAATAATAATAATTACTCATCATTAAAAACACCCTTTTATTTTAGCAAACCACAGGAAACTATCTCCATTGTTGACAACACTAGTTATAAAGGTTTGTTTCATTAAGCATGCAGCCCTAGTGTCTTTGGCTCAAGTGAGATGTGTTGGAGAGGGTGTGTTGGTTTTCAATTCAGGTGGCTAAATCTAGCAGATGTTAGCAAAACGCCTGTAATCGCCTGTTTTTGGGGGGAAAGATGAATCTTGACTTGTTCGTGACAGTTTTGTGAGATTGCTCATCGAGATATTGCGATGAACCAAATAAAGAAATAGATGACAAAAAGGAAAGAATGTGGTGGTGAATGTATATGAACAACTGAGAGAGAGAGAGAGAGAGAGAGAACATGAGGAAGAAAGAGAGTAAAAGATGAAGTGATGAGCCAAAGGAGAGAAATGAAAGATGGAGGGTGAATAATGAAGGCCAGCGGACCAGGACAGGATGCTGAGCAAGAGAACCAGACATGAATGAGGTGAGCGAAGAGCGAAATTAAGTATATAGGTTAAGGAAATAAGGAGAATGTTGCCGAACTGAACCAGGCTGCAAATTAGGAATGAGGGGAACGCGAGGGAGAGAGAGACAGAGACGGAGAGAGAGGAGAAGAAAGCCCTCAGCAATGAGACCATTACATTGGGGATAATGAAGAGGTTCCACTCTGTCACACTGAGCATTAGGCTTCTGTCAAACTGACCCCAAAGTGTCAACAAGTTAATAGCCTGAGTATCAGCTGTATTATGACATGCCACCATACATAGACGCTGACACACTCATCATTTGCACGCACGCACACACACACCGACAACCACATGCAAGACTCATTCAAACACACGTACACAAACAAACACGGACACACTTGGTTGACATGCACGGGGAAAAGCAAACATAAATGAGGACGGAAAGACAAGTGAACACGGGTCTCGAGAGCGTGCATGAGATGAAGAATATTAGCTTCAGATGCTCTGAAGGTTGTACATTATTTAAGAGATGTTGTAGCTCTTTTGCACATTGTTAGCGTATTGGCTTTGCGATCCGCAGAGAGCGCCGGAGCTTTGTTGAATAAATAAAGTCTGAATCTACTGGGAAATGCGAACTAGTGAAAGACCCCAGACGCAGAACAGAACGCTGCGTTGATTGAACATTATTTCATTTTTTAGGCTGGAACAAAAAAAGCTTTAAAGAAAACGTCTTCTGAAAAGACTCTCTCTCTCCTTGTTACCACATCTCGTTCTCGCTTTGTGTCACAGTCCATACTGCTGACTGAGTTCAGAGTAAAAAGTGAGAACCGTGATATTAGTGGGTCTTAGAGGTTTTAGTTTTTGGGGTGTTATCGGGGTTGTTGGGTGGATGTGTCTGGGTTGGTGTCTGCTGGGAAAGTTTAGAGGGTTATGGGTGGGTAGTGTGGATAACAGTGCTAGCGTTCGCTTCTGGTGGGTGTTTTGAATGTGTGGGACTGGTGAGTGACCATTGGTCATGTCGCTCGGTGTGGCGGGAGCCTGCTGAGCGCCAAGTCTATAGATCTGTCTGCTCCCTACATAGACAGCATTTTAATGTTAGGCAGCAAAAATGGTAGGCAGCAAAATTAAGCCTTCTATAATCACTGTATTCAAAAGGCAACATCACACACATCCTTCACAGATAAACCAATCTCAGAAAACATATGCTGAATGAGGAAATGATGAATTGATTGTTCATCCATCTATGGCTTATATATAATAACTGTGTGTGGAGAATATATATATATCTATAATATATATATATATGAATATATATAGATATATATATTTGTGCTGTACAGTATTTGATTTTGAAAATATTTCCATGTCATATATTATATAGATATTTGTGCTGTACAGTATTTGATTTGAAAATATTGCCATGTATATATATAATATATATTATTATCATGACAAATATTTTAAATGTATAACAACATATTTTTCTTAAATATATACATTCATGTGTGTGTATTTATATATAAATAATAAATACACAGTACACCACACAGGTATATTTTGTAAACAAAAAACTTTTATTTTGGATGCGATCAATCGTGATTAATCGTTTGACAGCACTTTTGAAACACTTTTATTTTCTTTGCAATTATTATTAGTTCATTAGTATTATTTTGCATTATTATTTATTTTATTCTCGTACCTAACGGTTTTTTTTTCTCCATTCTTTTCCATTGTTCTGAGTACCAAGCTTTGTTTGTTTGTAACCCAAAAATAAATAAATAAAAATAAAGAAATAAAATTGCGTATAATTGAAGGTATTTATATAAACATTGAAATATTATTTTTTTTAGTGACTGACTGTGTTTCCAATGATTTGTGAGTTATATGTATTTTTAACATAGTAAGCTTAGCCACTTGCTACCACTAAACTGTACCAGACTCAGTTGTCAAGTCTCCTGTGTAGCTAAGCTTTTTGGGCCTGTGGAGTTGCAAAACAAAATCAACTTATTATCAGTCAATTTCAGTTAGGAAGCTGTCTACGCAGCAGCACTACTTTCAGTAAAGAGTTTATGAGTTCAGCAAACTCCCATCGTAATCATAACATTTCTCTTAAAACACTCCTGATTTGCACCAGGGGGCCATAAACGTCCTGCACATCCAGTCGTCCCAGCCTCATATGTCTCTAGGTTTTTGTTTCAGCTCGGTCATCTTAGGTTGCCCGCTGCATTTAATGTGCTGCATTGTTTTTCAGTTACTGGTCATTAAAAATTTAGAAACGGCATATCAAAACTCTTAATCGAATCTAAAACCCCTCCCTCAGCGGCGACGGGCTCCTATCTGGACCAATTAGAGGCAGGCGAGGCTGACAGTAATGGGTGCTATCTGCAGGTCCCCCGGGGGCGGATGGAGGGAGATAGATAGCAGGAGGGCAGGTAGCGTGTACAGTACCCCCGCAGCGATACCTCCCCCCTTCCACCCCATCTCAAGAGAGCTAATGCTCCCTAATGCACAAGACGAACGGAGATAATACCCCCCGATTACAAACGCATCCCTCTCTAATCCAATCAACTGTCTGCGCACACACAAACACACATACACGCGTCCCTCTCCGCTGTCCCTTATACCTGACTCAGAACAGAAAAGGGCTGAGAAAGAGGGACGCGGAGAAAAAGGAATGGAGAGGCATAGTGACAGGAACGAAGAAAAATGATTGACACCTGGGATGAATAGTATAGCATTCTAAATGCATTCCAAAGTGGGCGGCTTTTATCATTATGACATCGTTATGAGTGTTGTGATGTCATTATAGAATTATGAGGGGAAACAAAACAACCGCGCAGTGCTTCAACAATGGCTCAGTCAGGCCAAAATCTTCCTCCCTTTTATTTCAGAACAAAATTATTTCCCATTCATTTCTGCCACTTAGCCACAACAACCCTCCACTCTACAGAGATCAATATGGCAGAGGGCACAGGGGTCAAAGGTAATGCCACTCGCTCTGAGGCATTCTGAGGTCAGATCTCAATGCCTCGTTTTATGCAACGGACAGGCCCACATGGAATCTGTATCTAGAGAAATCGCCGCATATATGAATTGGAACGCTCGCTATTCCCAGAGTTCCCCTTGAGGGTTTGTTTATTAAATATTTGGGCTAATTTGATAATGCTTTCAGATGCCAATAAGAACATAGGTCTCTCTGCTCTGTTTATTCACTGGAAATATTCACCTTCACTGGGTTATGTGATCAATGATGAAACTTATGATGTTTGGCATCATGGATACATCAAATGCACCATATTTGAAAATACACAATCTTTCAAAATTAGGAGACAGAAAGATGCTTTTTTAAATTAATGCTTTTATTCAACAAGGATGTACTGAATTGATCAAAAGTGACAGCAACGACCTTTATAATGTTACAAAAGATTTCTATTTAAAATAATTGTTGTTCTTTTGAACTTGCAAAATCAAATAAATCCTTAAACAACTGTTTGGTTTCCCAAACTATGAGGCCCGCACAACGTTTTCAAGACTGATCATAATAAGAAATGTTTCTTGATCACCAAATCAGCATATAAGAATGATTTCTGAAGGATCATGTGACACTGAAACGGGATACATTATGATGAAGCAGCTTTGACATCACAGGAATAAATAAATGATAAATAAAAAATGACATTTTACAATACTCCTGTTTTTACTGTGCTTTTGATTAGATAAATACAACCTTGGGGATCATAAGAGAATTCCTTCCAAAACATTTTTAGATTTGACAAATTCAACCTTTTGAACAGTTTATACAAATGTGAAGGAACTTTGAAAGCTGTGACAGAGTGATATCAAACTTAAAAGGATAGTTCACCCAAAAATGACAGTTCTGTGCCATCATTTACTCATTATCATGAGTTTGTTTCTTCTCTTGAAGAATCCTGGTAACCAATATTATGGAAGTCTTTTATGGCTACCGGCAAATTCATACATGTTTGGAACAACATGAGGGTGAGTATATGAAGACAAAATTTTAATTTTTGAGTGAACTCTCTCTTTAATGAATACTTTTATGGTATTTAATTTGGCTATTTTTAGAGCTTAACATCACCCAATTAGCATGAACATCCTGCTAAAAAATTGTTTTGGTCTTCAACAAAGAAAACCTTCAGGTTTGGAACGACATGTGAATGAATAAACTGGAACATAATATTAATTTACCATTAGCATATTTCAACATGTTCAAATCCATTCTGAAATGTTCCTTCCAAATCATCAAAGAAAGTTTTTTAGAAATCTACAGATTCTCAAATAAAACCCCACAGACTGAAAAGCCACCATAGTAGTTTGCTCTTGTTTTGTTGTGTTTCTTTACAATCTGTTTTCTTGAGCACTTTGCCTATCCATTTACACCGCACATAACCCTATACTTATCTTGGGGAATTTTTCAAATAATACAGCGCTCCTGCAGAGCAGTGCAACGTGGGTATTTTCAGGAAACACTCGGCTGTAGAAAAGAATTCGATCTGGCTCAGCTTAAAGAAAAAACAGCTTTCAATTATGACATTCACAAGATTGCACACCTGTCATTGGAAAGAGCTGATGGAACGTCTCTCTAGCGCTTTCTGTTTCCCCCTCACCATCTTTCTACCTTTGGTCTCTTCACAAAAAGGTGATGGACTGCCCAGTGACATCTCTCCTTTTTTTCTCTCTCTACTCTCTCTCTCTTGCGTGATGGAGTGTGGAAGAGTAGTATGATTTATCGCCAGCTGAAGGCTGAGGATGGCGTCACTCTAAGAAGTGTGTGTATGTGTGTGCGCGTCACTCCGTCAGGGCCATCTGTACAGTGAGTTAGTATGGACAGTTTCTGTGAGTGTTTGTGTAGGTGCACGTGTGTAAAACCAGCCGCGCAAAACAGCTTATCATCAGAGAACAATTCTCAGTTGGCGCAGTCCCTGCTGACTGAGGTTAAATCTATTTTACACCCCACACACATATGTGCTAACATTAGTCAGACTCACACATACTGCTAGTGTGCCCATGTTCCATATATCAGAATTTTACACACATTCGAACAAGCCAACACATCCAAACCCACATGACTCCCCTTCTTTGTTCGTTCACACACACACACACACACACACACATGGCTGCGTTGGTGATTTGTAGCTGTTACGAGCACGTGCGGGCCCATTGCCTCAGCGAAGTGTCACGCTGTGGTGTCACACCACACTGAAAATAGTGAGGTCAAAGGTCGAGTGTGAGCGAGAGGGTGTTGGGGGGTGGGGAGCTCAGGCACTTTAGCAAATTGGCTAATGTCCCAAGGGAGAGAGGCGGGGCAGAGGGGGGTGACACAGAGACATGACATCATAGAATCCCCCTGAGAAGAGGCGGGAGGGGAAGGTGAGGACAGAGACGTGCCACCTGGAATGCCATCCGGAATGGTTAGTGCACTGCTTACTGTGCACTATATACTACCCTAGTATTTTTGTGGTGCATGCAAAGGCAAGCATCACTATTGCACATATAGCATTAAGGTTAAAAATCATAAGTTCAGTCACTTAGAAAAGTAATAGAGTGCAAAAGTGAGAGTCTACTTTTTCAGCAGCCTCATTTCCTGGAATTATTTTTTCCCACAGGAATTTAAAAAAAGACTTTGTTTAAGAGTTATAAGCTGTGAACCAAACCAACCAGCTATGAGGTGAATCAAATTACAAACTTTGATTCGAAGCATTAAGGCATTTGGAAATCGGACAAAACTACAAAGGTACAAGACTATGTCCCTGACAGATTTAATGAGGGAAAGAATCCCATGAAGCATTCTGAGTGACATTAAAATCATTGACTTCCATAGTATTTTTGTCCATATTATGGAAGTCAATGTGACCTAAAACCATTAGGTTACCAAGACTGATCAAAACTATCTTCTTTTGCTAATACAGGTTTTGGACAAACATGGGACGGAATAAATGACGTAATAATTTTAATTTTTTGGGTGGACTATCACTTTAAATGTTTACAGTATGTGTTATTGCTCAAATTAATTTCCATATAGAGGAAATAAATGGCATTTTTACTTCCAGAACCCAACTGTTGAACTCTGTAAAACACCTCTGCTCAACAATTTTAGATATCATTCATGTCTGTAGCACAAAGTGCAGTATTACTAACTCTAAGTATATGTGCAATAAAAGTAATAGTAATGTGTTCCTTAGTAAGTGCCACTAATGAAGATATCTTGCTTTAACTCTGTAGTTAACTCTGTTTGTGTGTGTAATTCTGGGGCTCAGGTGGGTTCTGCCCTAATGAGCCAATTGAGGCCATCATGATGCATGCCCTGATTTCAGCCAGGAATAACAACACAATTTGGCCCAGAGGACACATGAAGAACACACACACACACACACACATACTTCAGTAAGGTTTCTAACCTCAGCTAACACAAAAAGGGATCGAGTTTATGAAAGCAAAGACAGAAAATGTAGAGACAGAGAAAGAGAGAGGGGGGACAGATAAAAAGAGAAAGAGGTTGATGGAGTGGAGAGGGCCAGAGGCTGAGAGAGAAACTATCATCAGCCTGTACACCGTTTCAGCTTTCTGTGCTTAATGGACTCGGTGGGCAGAAAAGACAGCAGAGATGAACAGAGAGAGAGAGAGAGTTATTGAATGTATGATGCATTAATGGCTCGTATTAATAACACAGCAGGACCAGACAAAATCATTTCGGCTCATGTCTAACTAACCACTCTCTATCCACAGTGACCAGGCGTTCCAGTTTTCTGAGGGCAGTCCTCATTTTTTTGGTACCTGTCTGGAGCTCTCTTTACAGCCTGAAAAGTGAAATTATATGTAATGAGCCAGATATTGCATGCTAAATATTAGGCCTTTATCATAGCAGCATACAATGTGTAATTTCAATTTCAACTGAACACACAATTTTAGGTGAAAAAACTCATTGCAATGAAGACGATTAAAAACTGATTATTCTGTGTCCTGTAAATAAAGTAGTTTACAATACTATGACAGAGTATGATTTACCATAATTACTCACAAATACCACAGTCAAAGTACACAAATCCGGGATTGTTCCCCTCCTAATTATTTAATTCATAGTTTATATCATTGGAAATGTAAATTGATCGCTGAACTATAAATGTCCCTGGTTTTCATTTCAGAAATCTAGTCACCTTAGTGAGTGAGAGAGTTTTAAAGTCCAATTCAGTTGTATTGCTGCACTGAAAGGGGAAAATGGGTCAATATTCAACCGTAGTTTCATTAGCTCCTGAAAACAGGTCTTGTGTTTACGCCTCTGAGCTGTTGGTCTCCAACATCCCATTTCTTTATCTGTCACTCCTCTCTTTTGGTCTCAATATGACCTCCCTCTCTCTCGCTAGAAACAGCTGTTGTTGTGTAGCTGCTCCTCAAATCCCCTACGGGCAAGAGAAGTGAACGCA
Source organism: Sinocyclocheilus anophthalmus (assembly GCA_018155175.1). Lineage (NCBI taxonomy): Eukaryota > Metazoa > Chordata > Actinopteri > Cypriniformes > Cyprinidae > Sinocyclocheilus > Sinocyclocheilus anophthalmus. The sequence goes on along the minus strand of JADLZN010002388.1, from coordinate 22,941 downwards.
ACGAACTCAACCCACACTACAAGGCTGGGCGCCCCGGTCCGCTGTGCGGTCCCGTCTGACCGACACATCAGTGTGATTACAGCATATACATCAGTGAGGTTCTCCTCAACAAAACCCAGCCACTTATTATCCTCACACATTCATCTCACATTCTTCTTTCGCCCCGGGCGTTTCTCAGCCCTTCGCTGAATAAGATGAGCCCATCAATTAAATGCAACAGAGATATTGATTCAAGTGAATGGTGTTATAACCGTGGAGACGCCCGAGGACATCGTATTATGCCGATGCGTTCATTAATATTTGCTGTAGAACACAGACAGAGCAGGTTCTCTGGTGGAGTGCTCAGAAATTCAACATGGACCTGTTAGTCTGCTACTGCTGATGAATAAACTTACAGCTCAGTAGCGCAAACTGTGAAAATGCAGCAATTCAGGGATTATATTAATTAGACATAATTCGGCTAGATCTGAGTATCAGTATTGTTTTGGACAGTTACTGTGTCTGATTGGCATATTTGGCAGGTGTCCTGAAAAAGAGAAGGATATTATCCACGCTCAGGCTTTAAAAAAATGCAATACTCGTGGCAATTTACGTTTTGGAGAATTGGCGGATAATTCATGTTAAAGAAATGGTTCACCCAAAAATGAAAATTTGCAGAAAATTCACACCCTCAGGCAATCCAAGATGAGTTTGCTTCTTCACTGGCACAGAATTTGAGAAATGTAGCATTAGTTACACAACCATATATTTACAGTTATATGGATCCTCTGCAGTGAATGGGTGCTGTCAGAAATAGTGTTTAAATAGCTGATTAAAACAACATAATATACAAGTAATCCACACAACTCCAGTGCATCAATTAACATTTTGTGCAGCGAAAAGCTGCATGTTTATAAGAAACAAATCCATTATTAAGATGCTAATTTAGCTTCAATTTGTTGCTTCCAACTAAAACATGAGTCCTCTATCCAAAATATTGCTTTCTCAAGTGAAAAAAGTCATCTATTGACATCAGGAGAGAAATATGCACACATCAAGCACTGTTTCACTGTTTTATCAGCTGTTTGGACTCTCATTCTGACGGCACCCATTCACGGCAAATGATCCATTGGTGAGCAAGTGATGTAATGCTAAATTTCTCCAAATCTGTTCCAATGAAGAAGCAAACTAATCTACATCTTGGATTGCCTGAGGGTGAGTAAATTTTCAGCAAATTGTCATTTTTAGTTAAACAGTTCCTTTAACTTGTACAATCAGTAGTACTTTTTTATTTTATCTGCTTACACTGACAGCTAGGTTTGTGGTGGACCTTGCTATGTTTCTTCTAAAAATCGTCAGTTAGCAAAACAATGCTGTTAATTGAAAATATGATTCTCATTTGTTGCCACAAATATAACTAACTGTCCTTGCAATTATTGCACTGCTTGCCAGTTTAGGCCTAGTGTTAGGGCTACAGGTAATTTCTTCGTGACAAAGGCACATTTACATCCTGATAAGCATATTCTGCTGACAAAATGTTCGTATTGTAATGTTAACGGTAACTCATCCTGACAAATAAGCACATTTTCTCAGACAAGTATGCCTGCTTAAATTATTGGTCGATCATGGGTGGCTTGATCATTTCAGAATGATTGTTTTTTTGATTTAGAGTTTGCTGTCAAGTCATGTTAAGAAGAGTAATAGCTCTGATGGCCACAACTTACTGCTAGTAATAATGATTTCTCTTTTGGGCTTCTAAATATACAATAGATCTCTTAACTAACAGGTGGGAGGTATGCAATATTTCAATAGGCATAACAACAATAGTGACTGTGAAAATCCTCATATACGTATTATATAATTCAATAAAACACATCTCAACCATAAAATGAGTATGATTCTCTCATAAATGGGGATTTTGAGGCAGGCATCTTCAGGGCCCTCTTAAGTGTGAATGATAGATGCGTTCAAACACTTTATATTGCAGTGTGCTGTTGTCACCTGGTGGATGCAAAGGCAACTACACGAATCATTTGAGCTCTATATACAGTGACATGAGTCATTCTTATTTTATTGTGTTTGGCTCATTGCTCCCACGTCAAATAAGTAAGCACAAATCTTGATCTAATGGACAGTGACGCTGAGGAAAAGCAGAGAAAGACATTTATTTAGGCTATGCTGAAAATAAAGACACTTTTTATAAAGACTCTTTACCTTTGGTCAATTTTGGCCATTTGGTGTTTCAGAAAATAAACATTGTTGTTCTATTTCTCAAGTCATGAACATTTCCGCCACCATCTGAAATTATGCATTGTGTATACAATATATATATAAACATTTGTGGAATAAAATGGCAGGCTTGATTGTCTTACTAAGACTAATAGGTAGTGTTGTACATATCCTAAATAGGCCTACGCACAAATAAATACTTTCACATGTTTTGTATAATTTGACAAAACTACAGCTTGATTGTAAATGAAACAAAAATATAGGCCTATACAATACAATATAGTGAGTTTTTACCTTGTTGTTCCTGTGTTTTCTTCCACCACGAGACCATGCATTAGGCTGTTTCATGGCTTGAAACTTGTTTTCTTTTGCTTTTTTCTAGTCTAAAGGTAACAAAAGTCATTTTACATTTCCAATGCATGAATACTATTCTTACTATTTCTGCCATACTAAAGATATAGCAAAAGATATGACAATATCTATGTATTTAAGGACGCACATACTAATTTATTTATTTTTTTCAGATTCCCAGTTCTTTTATAGAGACAATATCAATTATTTAATCGTTCAAATATCTATAAGGAAATATAAACTATAAGAGGATAGCGACTACTTGGGTATTTAGTAGTCTCTCAGTAATCCTCAATTGCTTCTGTGTGTTCTCTCTGCTGTACCTAAGTGAAGTTATTAAAATTAGTGCCATAATTGGAGGATGCGGGCATCGATCCCGCTACCTCTCGCATGCTAAGCGAGCGCTCTACCATCTGAGCTAATCCCCCTCTGCAGGCTGAGCTGTCGGAAAGATATTTGTGTGACACCTGATAGCGTTCATGAGGGTGTTACACTACAATAGTTCCGGAGGAAGTGAGTAGAACCAGCCGCGCGGTTATAGATAGGCGAACATGTCGACCGGGGTGGGAAGTAAGTGATATTTTATTTCCTCAACATATTCACAATACAGTCTAAAATCAAATCACTTTGTAAATTGGATTCTGAAGTATTTTATCCTGTTAAAATAGAGTAGCTAATGCTCTTAGTAGCGCTGGGGCGAGCAATTTAAGTTAGTTTCTGCGCTAGCTGGCTTCATGATAACAAAGACGATCAATGTTTACATTGGCAACACACATTTCTCTCTGTTCTTGAACAGAATTTGATGTTTCACGTGCTGTATATGTAATATAAATAAGTTTGTTTAACAAATGGTCTTGTGTTAAATAATTGTTGTTTTAAAGAAGCACCTAACGTCATACTACATTATGATGATCAGCCTTTTTTATTTTACCATATTTCCCCCCACGGTTCTGTGTAACGAATTGCTTTCAGTACAGCTTCAAATAAAACTCATATATTTTGAACACCTAACTAGAACACAAGATGCTGTCTCTGGGTCCGACTGAGCCCTGGTCAGTTCGGGAGAAACTCTGTCTCGCGTCCTCAGTGATGAGAAGCGGAGATCAGAACTGGTAAGAATAAATAATGAACGCTCATGATCATAGAACTGTGTTCCGATTGAAGCATGTTAGATAATGCAGAGCTCTGCCCCGTGGCAGTGTCTGTATTGTAGTTCTTCTTAATGTATGAGGACATTGTTAATCACCCTAATCAAACGTGGACTTAAAAAGGGGCTTCTTTTACATTTAGAGGATTGTGGCAGTTACGTCAGTGGTTATGATTAGGACGTAAGATAATAAGTGGAGGATGATTTTGTAACCTGCATTTGTACTCTCAATTGTATGTACCCCTGGCATTGATTGTGTATGTTCTTAGCAATGCACTAAAAAAAAAAAAATATACTGAGGATGCGGGCATCGATCCCGCTACCTCTCGCATGCTAAGCGAGCGCTCTACCATCTGAGCTAATCCCCCTCTCTGGGGAAGAGAGACGAACCTTGTCGAAGCTTCGAATCATTGAATCCACTTGCTCTCAATGATCATGTTTCGACGCGGGAAACACCACACCTGAAGGATAAAAATACGATACAGTGGTGTTTTAAAATTACATGGATTTTGTTAAAAAAAAAATGAGTACAATATGCATTGAATTGGACGAATAACCTTTGTTGGCGAGTAATTGTGTAGGCTAGAACTATTTTCCTGCTCATCTGAACACACGCAAATGTTGCAAGACAGAACTAAACAATCACAGAGAGCATTCACTCACTTCTGACGCCCTGAACAATGCTTATCAGAGGACAGACGGACAGAGTTATTTCACAGTAACAAACTGAAATTGTAGCCTACATAGTTTGTGCAATACAGTTGTTTAAATTGAATGTTGAAAGATAATATTGATTGTTCTATTCTGTAATGTTAATAGAATCATACACTGTCAGAATAAAAAGGTAGCATTTTATTCTTGCAACAGCCTTTCACTGGCAGTCCCTAATGGCAGTAATGACCAGGTTTTCTAAAGGACCATAGTTTTCAACTGATTATGGATGTGAAGCAGGTGTAACAAAAAACGATATTTGACCACTTGTAACCAAATATAACCTCATATTACAATGAAGGCGTATGGGAATGTTAAAATGCTTTAAACTAATTAAGGCTTAATTACCCATTTTACTCTTAGTAATTTAATTTAATACATTTCATAATTTAAAAGTTTAGTTCAGAAGTATCGATATCGACGATACTGCCTTGAACAATATCGGTATCGTATCGAAAACAAAATAAGTGGCATCGCCCTTCCCTACTGCAAATGCAACAAAAACTCAGGCCAAATCATGGAAAAAACAGCTTTACAAACCCAATGCAAATGCTTGCGTGAAAGTATAATATATTAAATGCAATCAAAATAATGAAATGTCATTAAGTATGGAGAGCTTGTCCTAAACAGGCCATAGAAACATTAAAGCTGCAGTCTGTAACTTTTTTTGGTTAAAAATTATCCTAAATCAATATTTGAGCAAGTACATAAGCAGCCATTGTTCAAAACTATCGCCTTACTTTAGCCCGATTCACAACGGTTAGCTTATAATAATGTTATATAATAATAATGTAAACATAAAGAAGTTGTTCCGGCTACTAGGCTATGACGTGTGAGGATGCTGCAGGTGGCAGATCGTTTATAGCCTTTTCTCACAGCAGCCAGAATAATTAAATTTATCATTTTGATGGCGGATTGTAATCCATAAAGGATTATGTGTTTATGAAACACATGTGAATGAAATTTAATTATATTCCAATTATAAATGTGCTTCTGATTACAGATAGCCTGGGATTACGCAATATTTGTATTTTAAAGACAACCAGTTCTAGGGAGCATAATTTGCTTTTTGGGTTTAAATAATTTCTTAATATGAAATTTGAGGGGTATGACAATTAGATTAGACTGTGTAGAAATTGAAATCTACACGCTAATACACACTATACTCATAGTCACCAATGCTGTTGTTGTTAACATTAATCATTTGAGAATAAAGTATAACAGTAATAATAATTGGAATGGTTTGATGTGATATGAGCTAACCGATCTTTAGATTTAATCACCATTGGTAGCGATATTTATGGTAATGCTTTTTTCCTCAGTTGGTCAGAACAAACGTGGCAGACTTGTTATTTACTTGTTCAGATGGCAATATACAGTGGAAAATTCTTATTTGGGTTGTATTCCAAGATGTAGGCTAGAATCTGTGATTGTGAAGTACAGTAAATATCCACACCCGTGCGGCGACTGACTGCCACACATACTGCTCAAAACATTTGTTTGCGCTCATTCTTCCATCCGCCGGCGCTCCGTTCTTCGACCCCGCGCCGTCATCCACATCTAGCCTTCCTCAGCGCACCTAAGCCTGGTCTTCGGCTACTGGTACCCGCTCGGCTCCTCTATCCCGCTCGGCTCACTCTATCCCGGCCTCAGCGCACTCTAAGCCGGCTTCCCTCACCGCTAGCCGCTGTGTGTTTCGTTGTTAAAGCGAAAATACTTTGTTTGGTCTTCCTAAAGAGGACACGACTACAAATCAGTGCTTAAGTAGTATTTACCACACTGTTCAGTTTAACCCAAATATCCAGATGTGCAGCACATTTTATGGAGGACTGTTTACTGATCCTGGGAGAGTAACGTTAGACTACAAGCCGGCAGTTCTGACTCACGTAAGTACGTTTTCATTTAAAGGATTTGCCACTGATGATTCAAACGCGAGTTTTGGGCAGTGTAGAGTAGCACTTGTTGTTTGTCATTTCTCCGATCACAAATTCAGACAGAGTTTTTTTATGTATAAGTCATTATAATCTGTAATTATGTCCCACTGGATGCAACAAATGCCTAGTTTATAATGGGTTTTTTAATGTTTTTGTCTCGTCGCTCCGACCGGGACACTGAATCAACAGTATGTGAGGGGCGTAACTTTTCCGTCTCACGCTTGAGGTATTCGGCCAATCACAACGCATTGGATAGCTGGCCAATCACAGCACACCTCGCTTTTTCAGACCGATGAGCTTTGTAAAAATCGACGCGTTTCAAAAAGGCGGGGCATAGAGGAGAAACAATAATGTACAATGTGGAAAATAATGTGTTTTTTAACTTTAAAACCGCATAAACAGGCATTACCCAATACAAAAAAGACGTTCTTTTTAGCCAGCATCAATATGACCCCTAATACTATATTGCATCCAAATAAAAGTTTTTTTTTTTTTTTCTTAATATTTACACTGTGTGTTTATTTAATAGGTTTTATCTATAGGATAAAATATCCAGTACCACAACCATTTATTATTTAACAACAACTTTTATTTTGTATGCATTAATCGCGTTATCGTTTGACAGATAATTAATTATCGTTTTTTTTGTAATGTTTACCTAGCATTTCGATTAAAATTGTTGTGTACATTGTATGAATTATTTATAAAGAATTACTGTTAAATATGTATGATACACTGTTATATTTTTTGTCAGGATATCTGTAAGCAGAGCTATCATGCCCTTCTCAGAGCCTGGACGACCCCCGGACTGGTTCTCCCAGAAGGTAATTTAAATGAGTGACTGAGAGTGATTTTATTAGTATTAGTGATTTGCTTAGTGATTCATGTCTTAACCATGTAAAAAAAAAATTAAAAAAAAAAAAAATATGATCTCTGCAGCATTGTGCCTCCCAATATTCTGAGCTGCTGGAAACCACAGAAGCCCCAAAGTAAGTAAATCCCTCTCTCATTCTCAAAACATTTGTGCTGAGCGTCTTTACTAAAAGTTGCCTTTGTTCTCGCAAAACCCAAAAGATTAAAATTTTACGACCTAGTCTGTGTATACAGTGATAGCTAACAATCAGCATAGAAGTTGTACTTTATATTTGTGCATTGAAAGCAGTAAATATGTGAAAAAGCATTTTATGATTTTTGCACAGACTTTGTGTAATTAGACCTCTGGCTATTATCTTAGCCAGTTAGCATGCTGTAGTAGTTTTGTTGTATTGTATGGCAACCTAAACCATCTCAGTGCATATTCACAAGTTCATTGGTAAGTTTGACATGTTCATTCCCTGCAGACGTAAACGGGGTGAGAAAGGGGAGGTGGTCGAGACCATTGAGGATGTGATCGTGCGTAGATTGACAACAGAGAGGATCGAGGAGCTCAAGAGGCTGATCAAAGACACACAGGAGAAATACAGGTACATCTCAACCTGCTTCTCCCTCTCACTGTCTGTATCTTTCACACATATGTGATCAATTTGTTCTGTCCCTTCAGGAAACTGAAGAAAGAGGTGGATTTGATCCAGGCGGGCCATCTGGACCCTAAACTGGAGGAGCTGTGGGCAGATATAGAGCTGTAAGACATCTGTACCGGTTTTGCATTTGTCTGTCATTTATGTAATTGGCCTTTCATTTAATTTTTCCCATATGATCTAGTTTCAACTAGTTGTATTGATTTAATTTTAACAAAAAAAAATTCACATTAGGTTAAACACTTTGAGAAATGGCTGGAGCCCTTTTATTGTATAAAACATATTTTTATGAAATTAATGCACTCTATTTAATTACAAAAAAAATATATTTTTTAAATATTGTGTATTTTGAGAGGGTTACATGGTATTACACAATATTCATCAACAATATTCATTTGATACATCCACTTGCATCATTATATATGTTAAGTAATACCAATATTATAAAAATACATTTTAATAAATTTTTATATATGTATGTATATGATGAATGTGTGTGTGTTTCCAGACATACTTTTATTAGTTGTTGCATTTGGGTATATATTTAGATATCATTGACTACTTTCTGTCAAAGTTTTATATTTTGTTTATGTTCATTTGAAGTGTCAGTTTTCGCATCATGATTATTCAAATCTAAACACAGACAAAACATTTTGTGACTCATAATCTTCAAACATAATTCAAATTTTAAAATTCTATAAAAAACCTGCGTATGTTGTGAATGTATCATCACGAGATTGTGTGTGTTCTCGTGCTTGTCAGAAAGAGGAAGCAAGAAGAAGAGGAGGCGGAGCAGAAGAAGAGAGCGACTGAGGCAGCATATCAGGGTGAGATTTACATTCACTCAGCACTTTCAAACGTTAATGCCTCCACAAAAGAAACAATTTTTAAAATTGTTAACTTAGCAGTGTAACATATTGCTGATGTACTTGCAAATAATATTAGTTTACCATGCATCTTATTGCAAATATTGCATTTTTAATACTAGGATATTTCAGTTTTTATTACTTTGGGCTTGTTTCTGGCAGTGAAATGTTTATTTTGCATAAATACATTAAATACATTTATTTTACATAAAAACAAAAATAAAATTTTCTCTTTCTTTCCAGTTCGTCAGGCAGCTAAAAATACACCAAAGAGAGTTCCCAGCGTGACAGTACGTTCTCCCAGCATGGACGTCTCGCAACCAGAAACACTGCAGCCAGTGACGGATGAATCCTGTTCCAGTCACATGGTGAATTCCTACCTCTTATTTATTATCATTTAAACTTATTCTAATAAGAGATCATACTCATGATTTCTCCGTCTAGGCTCAAGGATTGACCGTCTTCATGCCTATATCAGAGGTCACGGGTCCAGGGCCTAAAGAGTCAGGTCTGGCCTCTATGGTAGATGACTCCCCGCAGAAGAAGCACCTTGCCCCAAAAGCCACACCACCTCCCTCCCCGCTGCTGTCTGAACTGCTGAAGAAAGGCAGTCTCATCGCTGCCAGCTCTAGACTTGTGAGTGTGGGATACTGTGAAGCAACGTTTAAGCCTTTGGATTTAAGGGGCATGTCACAGAAAACAGGATTTTGCCTGTCCCAGACCCATTTTCCATTTCTCAACTTTACATTCATGTCTACTTTATATTGTCCTCAGAATATAAGTCACCAGAACCGTAGTCAACATACTCTAACATTCACAATGTAAAGCTCCCTCTTCAGGCCAGCCCATTTCTACTAAATAAACTGCAAATATGGACAATCAGAAATTCTGATATTTACATCACAAAGATTAGCACATTAACATTTAACAACAAAGGTTTACATGAGTATTCTGCATTTTGACAAGGGCCAAGTTTTTAGTACTCATTTCACATGCAACAATGTTAGCCAGTCATAACAGAGTAAATTTATTTGTGAAAGTTTTAGTGACCGTTTACACCAAACACTTTTTTAGATTTAGGGTTAGCTTTGCTGCTTTTAGGTTGTTTTAAAATATCCAGGTTGTATATCTAGGATGTTTTAGTATTATGTACTGTTATAGTTTTTATTAATATTCATTTCTCATATTTATTAGTAGTTTTCTCATATTAATTAGGCAAGATTTTGAAATTTTGTGCAAGGTTTTTCTTCGAATATTTAGGCTATTTTTATTTTATTTCAGCCTAATTTAAATTAACAAAAATGTTTCATAAATGGTGTTCTTTTTAGTTAACGATAATAACCCAGTGTAGAAACTAAACTATGAATGTTTTTGGTGCAAGAAACCTTGACTAACATTAAAAGTGGAGATTGTGTTTGTAGATTTTGTGAATGGTTTCTCATATTGTTCTGTGCGTGTCTGTTGGGAAGGTGGTTGAAGGTGACGTGGCCACAGGTTTGAGTAATGGATCTCATGGAGTTGAGCTTCACACTGTTGTAACCGCTCTGCCTGCTAATCAAGACATTACAGCTGGTAAACAAAGACACTACTTTTTTTTCTGTATGTTTAAAATTGTGTGTTTTAAATGTCTCTCTTCAACATTAAACATTTTCTGTGTCATTATACAAACTGAATTTTGAGTTATGCTGTTTGTTTTGGTTTGATTTTCTTTAGCACAATTCTTTTGCATTTTTACCATGCGTCCTGCATGCAAGTTTTAGATTTCATGCTCTCTGTAGTACGTTATTACCGTGTAGTTTGATTATTGTGAGAGTAGCTGTGTGCTTTAGTGTGTGTGTTTGTAGTGCTATGTGTGTATCTCTGTGTCAGATGCTCCTACGTTATCTCGTCTGTTGGAGAGCGCCACCCCAGCGCAGCCACCTGTCAGTGCTGATCCCCCTAAGCCCCCCACAGTGGTCCCCCCAGCCCCAGACAACCTCTCTGTGCCCAAAACAGGTCTCTGATCTCTCTGATTTCCTCTCTTCAGCACTCTCTCTGTAGAACGGTCAGTCTGTTTTTGCTCAGGCAGTCTGTTTCCTGTTTGTGTCATGTGATGTGTAGTTCATTTTCATCCAATCACAAAGCACTCAGACTGCACTGATAGTGCTACAGTTCTTGGATTATATTCTAGAGTAACGGTTAATTCAAACAAATTTGTGGTCGACAAGATTTTTTTTTTAATGTTCTTGAAAGAAATCTCTTATGTTTACCAAGGCTGCATTTATTTAATCAAAAATACAGTAATACTGTGAAACTTTAATACAGTTTAAAATAACTGTTTTCCATGTTATTATATTTCAAAATGTAATCTATTCCTGTGATGCAAAGCTGAATTTTCAGCCTCATTACTCCAGTCTTCAGTGTCACATGATCCTTCAGAAATCATTCTAATATGCTGATTTGCTGCTCAAGAAGCTGATTTGCTGCTCATTTACTCACCCTAATCCTTCTTCCAAACCCATATGGGGTTTGGAAGAAGGATAAGGGTGAGTAATTGATGACAGAATTTTCATTTTTGGGGAACCTACCCCTTTAAAAACGTTGTGGTTTTTCCTCTTAAAAAGAGTCATTACTTCCTCTTCAGAGCACTCATAAAAGAAATTAACCATAGTAAGAGTACTCTATCAGACGTAGCAAATTGAGTAGCAGACGAGTGGGTGTTGGGTTGCGCAGGGGCCGCAGGGCCACCAGACAAAGAAGAATTGTACAACTCCCGGCCCTAATGGCAGGGTCATCCACGCTGGCTGAGGTGGAGGGGAAGGAGGCAGAGCTGGTGGAGGAGGATACAGTGGTGTCAGTGTCATACATGGCCCACGAACTGGACCTGGAGACAGTGGGAGACATCATTGCAATCATAGAGGAGAAGGTATATGCACACAAACACATGTTTATGGTTGTGATGGTGCAATTGGTTGCTACTTCATGTAGTGTCGAAGGGATAGTTCATCCAAAAATGAAAGTTCTGTCATCATTTACTTGCCCTCAAGTTGTTCCAAACCTGTACAAGTTTCTATCTTCTGTTGAGCACAAAAAATATATGCTGAAGAATGTTGCTAACAAACCAGCTGACAGTTGCCATTGACTTCCATAGTATGGAAAAAAAAATACCATGGATGTCCGTGGGTACCATTCATCTCTCTGACCCATCAAGTGCTTTCACAGTTCCCTCCATTTTTTTATAGACTCATAAAACAGAAAATAGTTCAAAAGCTTTTCCTTTCTGTTGCCAAATCTGAAATGAAGTAAACGAATATATCTGTCTTAGGTGGACGATCCTGTGGAGGCTTTGGACGCAGCCGCAGTGGAGGCGGCTCTCTCTCTCTGTGAGGACCCAGCGGTCAGTGGCCACCCCCTCACCAGCCCTTGGGAGTCACAGACCTTTAAGGCAGCCGAACCAGAGCCCATTGTCCAGCAGAGTCCTGCCCCAACAGGCACACAGAGCAGCCCTGACCCTATGGGTGTGCAAGGAGAAATGGAGGTTCTGGTAGAGGAGACTACAGAAACCGAAGCAGTTGACGAAGTGACAGGGGACACTGTGGCATCTGCCGCCCCTGTCACAGAGCAGAGCCAGGACTCCAAGGTTAAGACTGAGGGCGAGAGGGAAGGAGAGGGTGAAGGAGGGATGGAGGAAGCGCAGCAGGAGAACAGAACACTGAGTCCAGCCGTGAAGTGTGAGGGGGAGGACTGGGTTCAGCCAGAGACCGTGACGCCCTGTCTGGACTCAGAAGATAGCTCAGCCTCGGCGAAAGACTCAAAGGTATCAAGCAAAGCAGCAGAAAAATGAAACCTGTCTTCATATACATATGTTGTTCTTTTGAACTTTCTATTCATCTTAGAATCCTGAACAAAATGTATCATGTTTTCCACAAAAATATGAAGCAGTTTTCCACATTGATAATAATAAGAAATAATTTTACTTGATCAGAAAATCAGCATATTAGAATGATTTCTGAAGGATCATGTGACACTGAAGACTGGAGTAATGATGCGGAAAATTTAGCTTGCCATCACTGGATTAAAATACATTTTAAAATATAAAAGTTATTTTAAATTTTAACAATAGTTCACAATATTAACATGTTTTCATAACATATGTTTAGGAAAACACTATAAAACATGGTTATAGTGTCAGATGAAAGCATAAAATGTTACAAACAAAAAATGCCTTTTTCTAGAAAGTGAATGAATAAAGACACGGATGACCTCCAAAAATGACAAAAAAAGCACCATAAATGTGGTCTATAATACACATGCACAAGTCTTATGAAGTCATATAATTGCTTTATGTGAGTAAAAGATAAAAATGTAAGTTATTAATCACTAAATATGATACATTTTGAAACTCTCAATCTTATTTGCATTCAAATATGTATGAAAAACACATTGGGCATCAAACCTGGTCTGAAGCATGTTGACATGCTATATTTAAATGACTGTGAATGCAAATGAGATTTGAGCTGTAGTGAATTGGAAGAAAATGATTCAGTAACAACATAATTGGGACATTCTGCAAAAAGCTCTTTTTTTCTGTAGAAAAGAAATTCAGAAGAATTAGGATGAGGTAATTATAACCAAAATGGCACTTTTAACCCTTTTTACCTAAAATAGGTACCTCTGAGATTTTAATGTTAGTATTTTAATAATTTAACAATAAATTCAAATGTTCTTGGTTCTCTGATGTTGGTTAATGGTCACATGACATACAGGAATGCAAGTAGTGTTTTATTTTTTAATTTTCAATTTTACACTTCGTCAACTCACAAACCCCCTGCATTTCTCTCACAGATTGACTTGAAGGATGAATATATACGTAACTGTTTATTATTCCTTCTTCAAATGCTGTAGGAGGTGAAAGAAGAGGATGGAGGCAGTGAAATGGATGTGGATGAAGGGATGGAGATGAAAGAGTGTGGCGATGGGGACGGAGAGGGGCCTTATCTCTCAGAGGTTGATCCTCCTGCCAGTGAGAGTGAGGACGGATACGGCAGTCACTCTCAGCGCTACACTACAGCGGACTCCACCGCCAGCAGCCCTGCCTCATCTCAGTTGTGAGTGTTTGTGTGGGAGCTTGTATTCTGTGCGTTTCAATCTTTCATTTGCCTTTAACAACACTCTCTCTCAGCTCTATGTGCAGTGAAGATCAAGAGGCCTTGCAGGCTCAGAAGATCTGGAAGAAAGCCATCATGCTGGTGTGGCGGGCAGCAGCCAATCACAGGTGAGCTTCTCATTCATACTTACCTCAGCTGCTGTTTTAAGATGAGCTCTTACCTGTAGACGGAAATGTGTTGTATGCATTTGTCATTTATTGTTTTGTGTTTCAGGTATGCAAGTGTGTTTCTGCAGCCTGTGTCTGATGACATTGCCCCTGGTTATCACAGCATTGTACACAGGTATCAAGATGAGACTCTCTTACTTTTTTGAGTGTGTAGGGCTCTGTAATTTTTGTGACGCAGAAAATGTGAACATAATCTTGGAATCCAGTCATAAAAATTTAATTTACTGTATAACACCAAATGGCAAATTTTGGGTGAATAAATCTGTGAATAATTGACCAAATCAAGATATGGATGAATATCTGTGAATAATAATAATAAATCTGTATTAAATCATAAATCCAATCAAATTAAAACAGATAACACAGAATTTCCTGAATAAATGAATGAAACGGTTCATAGGGCCCTATTATTGTAAAAATTGTAATAGATTATTAAATTGTTAAAGTGTCATGTATTAATTTGATATGATTTTTTATTAAAATATATTCAAAATAATTAATTAAAATGAAGTCTAGACAAATTAAAACAGCAAACATGGAATGTGGGAAGAATAAAACACAGTTTTGGAAAAAATAAAAGAGATTTCATGGGATTGTAAAAATGTAATTTTGGTTAAACTTTTAATAAATTGTTAAATAGTATACATTTTGTGACTTCAAGGGAATAGACATGCTTTTTAATCATTAAAATTGCTAATATTTAATTTAACCATGAAAACATAATCCAGACAAATTAAAACCAAAAACAACATTATCCAGAAAGGTTTCAAATAAACATTTGAGAACTAAAAATGAAAAATACTTCTAAAGGATTTATTGATCATAGTTAATGTTAATTTCAACATTTACTAGTATTGTGGGAATAGTTCACTGAAAAATGAAAATTTGCAGAAAATGTACTCGCCCTCAGACCATCCAAGATGTAGATGAATATGTTTCTTCATCAGAACAGATTTGGAGAAATTTACATTACATCACTTGCTCACCAGTAGATCCTCAGCAATTTGATTATGGGGTGCGTCCAAAACGGCTGTGTTATGTTAATGCACTGGTCTCAAACTCAATTCCTGGAGGGCCACAGCTCTGCACAGTTTAGCTCGAACCTAACAAACACCCATGATCAGCTAATAAAGGTTTCAGGAGACTAGAAACTTCAAAGAGGCTGTGATTGGGCGCGGGTTGGAGTTAACTCTGCAGAGCTGTGGCCCTTCAGGAATTGAGTTTGAGACCACTGTGTTAATGTATTAACTAATGTCAACTAAGCAAACCTTATAGTAAAGTGTTACCAGTTTTTCTGTTGGCTAATTATGTTTTTGTCCTTCCTGAAATCTCCACCTCCTCAGACCAATGGACCTATCAGCCATCAAGAAGAACATCGAGTCTGGGCAGATCCGCACAACGGCGGAGTTCCAGCGTGACATCATGCTGATGTTCCAGAACGCGGTGATGTACAACAGCTCGGATCATGACGTCTACCACATGGCCCTAGAGATGCAGAGGGATGTTCTGGAACAGATCCAACAGTTCTTGGCCACTCAGCTGATCATGCAAACATCAGAATCAGGCATCGGCACCAAGAGCCTGCGTGGAAGGGAGGCCAGCCGCAAACAAGACCCCAATGAGAAGGTAAGAGACACACATGCATAGTCACACACACCGAAACCACAAGTGGAAAGAAAACGCTGTGGAGAAGGTTTTTGGAATATCATGATCATCTCACACACACACATGCACACACACACACACACACACAGTGAGCACTATAAGGAGAAGTAATCACACAGTGCTTTCACTGCTAATTATTTGGCCAGTGACATTTCATAGTTTTTCAACAGACAAACTATTCAGTGAGACAAAAGAGAGCTTAAAGAAGCAGGAAGACATTAAATATATTTAAGACTGTTATTTTATTATTATTTACATGTGACTATAGTTATTAATATTTTGAATTAGTTGTTCATTTTAATAATTTTGTTAGTACTTTTTTGTCGTTTTTACATTTATTTTGCTTATTTATTTCCGTTGGTTACCAAGGCAGCAAGTTTTTTAATCTAATACTTTATTTTATTTTATTACATCTTTATTTCAGTTCTCTAAAATGACTTTTTAATAATTTTAGTTAACAATAACAACACTGGGACTGTTGAGAGAAAAGTATGTGCAGTTATAAAGAAAAATAGCATCTCTAGAACAAATCAAGATGCTTGATCCTTTTCCAGGATATAGGCTGAGATGTTTTTCAGAGAGCAGGTTAGAAGCTTCAAACGTCTCAAGGACAGGACATCAAAGTACATCAAAGAGTCTGTGGACATCTGAAGTGAAGTATTGTGGACAGTGAAACGGTTTAGGAAGAGCGAGCTCAGAGTCATAGAAATGAAAGTAAAAAAACAGCTTCCTGTGCATC
Source organism: Sinocyclocheilus anophthalmus (assembly GCA_018155175.1). Classification (NCBI taxonomy): domain Eukaryota; kingdom Metazoa; phylum Chordata; class Actinopteri; order Cypriniformes; family Cyprinidae; genus Sinocyclocheilus; species Sinocyclocheilus anophthalmus. The sequence continues at coordinate 6,489 of JADLZN010002388.1, read as the reverse complement.
ACAGCATGAAGCTTTATCTGTGAGGATGACGCTGTGGGATTGGCTCTTATTTCTGTCTCTGTTGAAGCAGCATTAATTCAAAAGTGTCCTGAAAACATCATTTTAAAACCATTTGCCTCTAACTAGCGGCTGGCAGTGGCACCAAACAGCCAGTACCTGCAAATTGACCTGATTTCAGTCCATCTGAGAATGAACGGGAAAGCACAAACTGAAGCATCATCAGGAAATATAACTCGTAATGTCTTTAGCCTGCAGACTTAATGGCTGTCAATACACACAAAATGGATTTGTGACCACAATCTGCACATGGCATTGTTGTAATACTCACAGGTAATCTGCACAAATTGATTTTCTAGCTCTTAATGGGATGGCTGCACTCAAATTGTCGTTTCAGCACTTAGTCCCTGAGCTAAGTTTTATTTAAAATCCAAAAATGCTGAAGTGCAGGAAAAAGTGTCACAGTCCAAATACTTTCTGTACGAACTCAGAAAAGCATAGCTTGTATGCATGGTGAATCTCACAAAAACGTGTTCATATTTCACCCCAAAATGAGAAGCATAAAATAAGAACCAGATGTTTAATTGTCATGAAATTAGTTCTGTTTCTTTATGGCAAATATAAAATGCAATGCATTTAGAAAGTATTACAGAACCGAACGTAATTTTTTCATACTATTGTATATGTTGGCCGAGCCCTTAAAATCGCAACTGTTAATTTCACACTTGTGACAATCCGACCGATCAGTGCCTATAGCGTACTCCTGAATAACTTTATTAGCTTTTCAAACCGCGACTTGTAAAGTTTTTCACATTATTAACTCACACCTGATTCCCCAGTCTCAAACACATGAGACAGCGCTTCCCCACCAAACACGAAATTTTCCGGGTTTCTGCGTTCTTGCTGTTATACACTCAGGGGTGCTAAATTACCCGCATCTTAGCTGAGATTACTTGCGTGTAAGAATGCTTGGATGCCTTCAAACCTAATCACAGGTGAGGAAGACGCCAGATATTATGCATATCATATGTAAGTCGTGCATAGGAACAATGCGATCATCAACAATAAACGGCATGTAAATGGAAACTGCCTAATGTGCTGAGGTGAAAGGGATCCAGGTAGTTGGTTAAGGAACATGCGCCAAGCTTTGGGGGTGCAATGGAAATCGCGATCGTGGCCTCTTTGCCTTGTCATCGTACGATAATGGATCCAGATGATAGCATTGATTAATTTAAAAAAATGCAATTTTCTCAGTTTTTTGTTCAAAATGTTGCTTTTTTTAATGAAATCTGCCTTGCTTGAAGCTAGAATAAAACAGATTTTTTTTTTTTTTTAAGTAGAGGCTCTCTCTTTATTTTGATGTATTGCATGTTCAGATATTCATACAATAAAATATTCTGGGGGCCATGAATTTTAGCGAAAATCATCAAAGATGCTGGCAGTGGCTGGCATCTTTTTTCAAAAACGTTGGCGGGGAAAGAGTTAAAAAAAAGAACTGAAATATCACATGCAACTGAAATAATATGCACAAAAATGCAGCTTTATAGGGTATGGAGTGTAGATGGATGTGAAAAAAATAAAATAATATAAAGCATTTTAAATCTACAACACAAAATAAGTGAGTTTTTCTGAATGCACTGTACCTTTTATTTTGGGCAGAAATGGGGCCGGACATGTTTGCGTGAGATTGATCCAAAAGCAATTTGGTTTCCACACGTTCCACATAGATGAAATCCCTTCTGATAGGACCCAAATAAAACACTTTCTGTCCCTTACACACACTCATACACACACACATGAACTGCTGAAGTCCCTGACGGTAAGGTTAGCGTTACTTGCACTAACACACAGTCTTGTATGTAGACCCTGAGTCCTGCACACAAAGACCCACATTTAGAGCCAGAACCACCAGCCAGAAGGAAAAGGAACAACTCCAAACAAGACACTAATGAGAAGGTCAGTGCTGTAAACACACACAAACACATACTCACAGGTGAGAATCAAGGACACTGCAGGTGAGAGGACTTCTGTACTAACCCATGCACAAACACTGTGAGTCTAACACTCGAGTTTCTCTTCCGGGTTTCCACATGGCACCATATTTGTGGCCTAGTTGTATTGGAAATGATTGTATCGCAAGTGTGGTTATACGTAGAACATTTTCAGAAATATGGGAGAATATCTGTCTATCTGTCTGTCTGCTTATACACACAATACTGTTCAAAAGTTTAGGGTCAGTAAGATTTTTTAAATGTTTTTGAAATTAAGTTTCTTGAGATCACCAAGGCTGCATTTGTTATATCAAAATGCAAAATAAAAAATTAAATATTGTGCAATAGTATTCAAATTTGAAATATCTGTTTTCTATTTGAATATATTTTAAAATGTAATTTATTCCTGTGATGCAAAGCTGAATTTCCAGCATCATTACTTCAGTCTTCAGTGTCACGTGATCCTTCTGAAATCATTCTAATATGCTGATTTGCTGCTCAAGAAATATTTTTTATTATTATCAATGTTGAAAACAGTTGCTTAATATTTTTTATGGAAACTGTGATGTTCAGGATTTTGTTTTTCAGGATTATTGAATGAACAGAAATTTCAAACCACATTTATTTGAAATAGAATTTTGAACTTGTGCAGCATTATAAATGTTTGTTTCTTTTGCTGAATAAAAGTATGAATTAAACAAAATTCTTACGGACCCCAAACTTTTGAACAGTAGTTTATTATTTTATTATAAACAGAATATTAATGTGATTTTTGTAAGAATGTAAATAAGGTATTTATGTAGGTGGTTGCAAGGGTTGGGTTAAACAGCCACTTGACGGTTTATTTTGTTGAATCTGTGTGCCATTTTTATTTTTAACACACACCAGACCAAAGTTTAACCAGATTTGTTTTGTTTTGTTTGCATGGTTTCATTCTCAATGATGCTTTCACATTGAGCTGGTTGCGGTGTGATTGAGGTCATTCAAATGACTGGACACTCATTTCATCACCATCTATTTGAGTTTATGTTGGAGTTCTGCGGTCATCATAGAAACGGTTACAACACACTCACACATACATGAACACCCCATGTCTTCATCCGGCTAACACACATATATACACATCACTTTAATACACATCACAACCCCTTAAATCCTCCCTTTAGTATCTACAGTCTTAGGATTCTCTTTTCCATTGTGATTCAATTTCATCCTCCTTTTCTTTCTCAGCCGTGTGTGTCTGTATGTAGAGAAGCTTCTAGGGTGACCAGATGGCCGTGATAGAAAACTGCTCTGTCCTCCCACGTTTTATATGCAGGAAACTGGAGTTCAAATCCATCCCACTGTAAAAGTTCATGTTTTTGTTTTAATTCACAAACATCTGGGATAAAATCCAGTGGAAAGAAAATGTTTTGTTGGCCTAAAGTCATTGTTTTTAAGATGACTGGCAATGTTAAGTGTTTGCCAGATTAAAGAAAAGCGAGTCCGCTAAATGTGTAAATGAAAATAATTAAATTATATCATGAGTAGGTTTGTTTTTATAAGTAATTAGAAGACAATTAGGTAACACTTTACTTGAAAGGGTGTGCATAAGACTGACATGGCACCTTCATAATCATGACATGACACATGTCATGAATATGAAGGTTTTATGCATGTTTATGACAACTGTCATTAAGTGTCATTCGCTCAGTTATGTCATTTTTAATGCAAATATGACATTATTTGACCTAACCCTAACCTAACCCTACCCCTACCCTTACCCCTAACCATAGCCCATAACATAGACATCTCAAACAATGTAATCTTTGCATTAAAAATGACATAACTGAGCGAATGACACTTAATGAAAGTTGTCATAAACATGCATAAAAAACCTTCATATTCATGAATGTAATTTGTTTCATGATTATGTAGGTGTCATGTCATGATTATGAAGGGGTCATGTCAGTCTTATACACACCCCTTCAAGTAAAGTGTAACCGACAATTAAATCACTTTTGTTTTTCAGATTTTATTGTCAGAACAATAAAATAAGAGCATCTGTTTTTCCGTAATTTTGTCAATCCTTTTGCACATGCATGATGACAGATGTTTTCTTCTTATCTCTTCATATTATAAAGGGAAAGCAACAGATATCCCATCCACTTTTGTCCTTTAAGGCTATATCAAATCACTGCATTTTCAGTATGAAATGTTTATTTATAGAAATCATCAAACTAAAGACTATTTAATGAGTAAAGTGAATGTATGTCCATCATGATATGGGATATGGCTCATAAAACGTCTGGTCATTCTAGTCTCTTTGCACATGTCTCTGATGTTTTCCGTCTCATGATCAGGGTTTTAGATTAGTATACCTGCTGTTTGCTCCCATAACACCTGCTTTTGCTCTGTTGCACATGTCTGTCTCTGGCTGTTTCTAGAATAGGTTTTTAAATAGTGAACTCTTTTTCTCACTGTGCTGTTTGTCCTTCTACAGGACAGCCTCTCCATGGCCTCTCCTGCTTTCCTTCTCTCTCTCTTTGTAAGTATCCAGGCTCAAGATCACAAGATATTTCCCGTCCCCTCTTACCAAACACAATCACACACATTTATTCTCTGATTGGTTAGAGCTGATCGCTCGCTTGCGTCCAGGTTGGTATGATAAAAGGTTGTGAATAAATTGTCATTATTTATTAAATCCTAATGTATTTTGCATCAAGATTTATTTTAAGGTTTGAATAATTTGTGATAAATTGATCTAAAGTGACACTCAAGACATTTTAATGTAATACATGTGAACAATATCAAATGTTCACGCAAAGAAAGAAGGTGTAACTTTTATTCTCGCTGAAGTATTGTTGACGCTGCAGCCATGTTGTGAAGGTGCTGTGAGTTTCGTTGTGAAAGCGAAACTACTTTGTTTGGCCTTCCAAAAGAGGACGATATCTGCTTCGTCATGCCTGGAGCTGATCCGTGCTGGTTGCTGAGGAAATACAACAACTTTGCTGTGGATCACCGGATCGGCTTTCACCATGGACGAAGTAGAGTCCAGCCCGGGGTCGTCACATGTGGTTGCCGCAAGCCCACCGGCCGCTCCTTCGTCGAATCCACCGGCCACGCCATTCTCAACCCCGCCGCCTCTGCTCACTCTAGCCCTCCGGCCGTTCCGCACTCTAGCACAGCCTATGTCACTGTAGGCGCCAGGGTGTGACGACTTGTGTTTCATTGTGTGAAAGCGAAACTACTTTGTTTGGCCTGACAAAAAGAGGACATGACTAGAAATCAGTAGTTAAGTTGTATTAACAACACTGTTCCAGAACACTTCAACACAAATATTCAGATGTGTGCAGCACATTTTATGGAGGACCATTTACTGATCCTGGGAGAGTAGACTACAGTGACGGCTGTTCTGACTCACAAATGCATACATGGTTTTATGTTTACGCGGCGCGATGCGGCGCGATGCAACGCAACGCGTAAAAAAAAACAGTACAAGTCATTATAATCAGTAATTATGTCCCCCACTGGATGCAACAAATGCCTCGTTTATAACGGGTTTGAATGTTTTTTTGTCTCGTCGCTCCAGCCGGACACTGCATCACAGTATGGTGAGGGGAGTAACATTTCCGTCACACGCTTGAGGTATTGGCCAATCACCAACGAACGGGATAGCTGGCCAATCAGAGCACACACGCTTTTTCAGACCGATGAGCTTTGTAAAAATCAACGCTTTTCAGAAAGGCGGGCATAGAGGAGAAGCAATAATGTACATTATGTGGAAAATACTGTGTTTTTTTAACCTTAAAACCTTATTAACCCACCACATTTCATGACACACAATACCACCAAAATAAGGTTCTTTTTTTTAGTAATCATATGACCCCATTTAAATACATACTCGGGGCTTTAGAGACCGGGAAGTCATTCCTCTGTCTATTTTTAAAGTTAGACGTCAACCTTTCTAAAGTATTCTCAGTCTATCATTATAAACAATATAACAAGAAATAAATTCAAATCTAAAAGAATGTTTTCTTATTAATTTTTTTGTAAAAAAAAAAAAAAAAAAAAAAACAGTATAAGGCGTGTATGGGAGTTTTTTTCCTGCACCACAATAATTAAATATCTAGACAACTCAATACTGCAAAATAATCACATTTATCCTCAAGTGGGCCACTGTTTGATAGGCAATGATGGGTGATGTTTCAATCATAATTACTCACAGGCTCTGAATACAAAACACTCGAAAGAAAGATATAATCAGCAGTAGTGAACCTGTACTGAATGCTGAATGGCTTTTCCGCAGCCCCCCCCACGCAATTACTGTATGCAATGAAATATAAGTGTCACTGTCATTTGATGGTGGATGTGGTGAATAAGCTGCCATCAATCACAATATTGATTTCTAAAGTAATTGAAAATGATATTTTTGAGAATATGGTTGAGATCGCGAATATGAGCCAGATTATGAATGTACTGTGGAAGTGCGCTCTAACGATGACAGCGATGGTAAAATCAT